>JAJDFF020000038.1:73183-139565 GCA_021527025.2 Geoglossum cookeanum
TTTTTTTAAAAATTTTTAATCTTTTTTTTTTTTTTTTTTTTATTTTTTTTTTCCCTTTAGTAATTATATTAAATTTTTTTTTTTTTTTTTTTTTTTTTTTTTTTTTTTTTTCTCTCTCTCTCTCGGTGTTGGAAAATAAGAATTAAATAAAGTAAATAAAAATAATAATAATAAAATTGATAAATAGTAAACAAAAAAAACCCTTTCTTACTTTATCACTACTATCCACTCCACTCTCCTTTTGTTTTCTTTCCCCCTTCTTCCCCACCCTCCTCCCCCTCTCCCTCTCCCCCGCCCCCGTACCTCCATCCTCCCCATCTTCTCCTCCCCCTTATAAAAAAACAAAAACAAAAACAAAAACAAAAAAGAAAGAAAAAAAAAAAAAAAACGTTGCCTAGCCTTAGCCCCCCGTCGATCCCGCGCACATCCGGGCATTACGCGGACCATAAAATCCTGCATGTTTATCCGACAGTCTCCGCGCCTGGTAGGGCGGAATGGGATGGGATGAGATGGGATGATGGGATGAATGAGATGGGATGGATAGACGGATAGACGGGGAACGGCGGATACCCCCACCACCTCCACCTCGACCACCAACCCACCCATCCTTCCACCCACCACCCACCCACTCTCCTCCCCCTCAGGAAATCGAAACGAGACAAAACCAGAAAAACAAAATATAAAAATAAAAAAAAGTTCAATAGACTAACAGACAACAGACCAACAGACTGAACGAACAAACGAAAAAAAAAAATAAAAAAATACCCCAACACTTACTCGATCAACGGGCTACACTACACACACCCCTCCCCTCCCCTCCCCAGTTCCCACTTCCCAGCCCCAGTCCCCCAGTCTCCCAGTCTCCCACTCCTAGTCCTAGTCCCAGTCTCCAGTCCCCAGTCCCCAGTTCTTAGGTAGGGGGCAGGGACAAGACGAGAACGGAACAGAGCAGAGCAGAGCAGAGCAGAGCAGAGCAGAGCAGAACAGAGCAGAGCAGAACAGAACAGAACAAAACGGAAAAACCCGAAAAACCCAAACCTTCCCCCCTCCCCGGCTGATCCGTGTGCACGTGCCCGCCCTGCCTGTCTTGTCTTGTCTGCCTGTTTTGTCCATCTTGTCTGCCTGTCTGTCTTGTCTGCTGCCTGGAGAGAGAGAGAGAGAGAGAGGGAAGGGGGCAAGTCACTGGGTTACTAATGTGTGGGTTACTAATTAAATTAATGGTGCTTGTCGGTCTGGGTGCATGCTATTTGTTGGGTTGGGTTGGGTTGGGGTGGGATTAGTAATTCACTGGTTTTAGTTAGTTAATTACCTGTATTTTATTTAATTTTATTTAATTTTTATTTTAATTTTAATTTTATTCACTTTATTCTCTCTTACTCTGCTCTATTCTATTCTATCTTATCCCATCTTATCTCTAACCCTATCTTACCCTATTTCATCATCCCCATTTTTATTCCATTCTATTCTAATCCTGTTCAATTCAATCCAAGAAACGAAACGAAAAATAAAAAACTCTTCCCTACTTCTTTTTTTTATTTTTATTTTTATTTTTATTTCTGTTTTTTAATTGCCAACTGAACCCTTCCCCCCGATTTTCTCTTCTTTCTTTCTCCTCCTCCCCTTCTTGGGGTTGAGACGGGAAAAGAAAAAAAAAAAAAAAAAAAAAAAAAAAGAAAGAACAGAAAAGGTATGGTATGTTGGTTTTTTTGGGCGGTTTTGGTCCTCTCCGTTTCTCTTTCCCTTTTTTCCTTTTTTTTCTTCTCCCCTTGGTAGACTAGGATTTGGAAGTTTGAAATCTGAAAATTTCAAAATTTGGCATATTCGGAACATTCTGGGACTTGGGAGAGAGAGGGACACACAAGGGGACGCAAGGGGACGCAAGGGGACACAAGGGGGGTTTTGGCTTCTTTTCCTTTGGGCGCGTGCGGGAGATTGGTTGGTTGGTCTCTCTGCCTTTTTGGGGTGGCTTTGTGTGTGCGTGCGTGTGTGTGTGTGTGCTGGTAAAGGCACTTTCCTTTTTTGTTTTTGTTTTCGAGGGAAGGGCTGGAGGAGGGAAGGAGGGGAGAAGGAGGGGAGGAGGGGAGGGTTCGAGGGAAGGCTTCGACAGGGGAGGGCAGTGGCAACGGCGAGGCCGCTTGGAATTAGAGGGGGACCGTGGTCTGCCGCAAGCAACATCATGTTGTTGTTGCTGCTGCGGCGAGGGATACTCTAGAGTCTACATGGCTTTATCGATTCTGTCAACAGTTTTTGATTTTTTAATTTAAAATCGACTCGCTTTCTATGGCAATTAAATCCCCCCCTCCCCCAAAAAAGAAAAAGAAACCAAATTAGCGTTTAATGTTTTTCGCCTGTTAACACCTTCCGCCCCCAGACGATTCAGAAGATTCAAAAACCCCAGCCCCCGGCCCCCCCCATTCTAAAATCCAGCCAAACGACCGCGCACATCCAAAAGCGAACAAGAAACGAGACGAAACAGGGGGGTAAGCGAAGGAGAAGGTAAAAAAAGAAAACGAGGCTGCGGTTATTGCGTCCCAGACGGGCATCCTTGTTTGCCGTTGACGTTCTACTGTGGGTCTGTAATTGGGCCACGGCTGCCTGCAGCAATGTCTCGGGGGGAAAAAAACGCATAAGGAAAGCAACGAGAATGAGATGAACACGAGACTGGTGGTGGTACAGGAGCGAAGGGCCTGCGACTCGAGAAAACCCCAGGGAAAAAGAAGAAACCGGAACGCTGCGCCGCCCTGCAAATAATGGGAGAGACCTGCTCAACTCCCCAAACACAAATGACTCAGACAAACGGAAACAGCAGGAAGGAAGAAGAGAAAAAAAACAAAAAACCAAAAAAAAAAAAAGAGTCAACTGTAGATCGGACACGCAAAAATCATGGGTAAGTGACTGGCTTCACTAGATGCAAAAACAAAGAGGACAAGGTGAAGAGAGAAGCTTGACAAAATGCTGTGGAAGTTGAGATGATCTGGACTAAAACTTTTCCTTGGACACCGGAATAAAAAAAAAAACAAAAAAAAAAAACATAGGTAATACAAAGACAATAAGAAAAAAACACAAAATGTTTACTCCCTCCCCGCTGATGCAATGACCCACCCTGATGGCCTGACGAATCCCTCCCCCCTTCATATTAAATCATACATTCGTGCATACGTGTTTGCAATTGTTGGCGTCCCTGGTTCTCGCTTTTTTTTCCCCCCAACATTTGCACCGTCCTTCGCTCTTGGACGGTTCGTTGCCAAAGCAGCAATCTTAGTCCTCTTGCTGTGGGGCGACGAGATGTGGTGAGATGGCGACTTGAAGAAAAAGAAATCACCGGCGTCTCGAAGTCAATTCGAAGCTTTCTGTTGATCTAACACCCAAGGGCCCATCGCTTTTTTCGGCCGGAGGATGGTCATGCCGTTGCCGCATAAGTTCGTCGTGTCGTGGTGCCTTAAGGAATGCAGAGATATTGGGATTTTTTTATTAATTTTTTGGGTTTGTATGCGGAAAGCGGAGGGGAGGTGGTCGCTTTTTTCAAGAAAGGCAGTCCGGTACGGCTCAGTGGGGAGAAGCTCCAAATCGAAAGGGATTTGCGGTGGTTTTTGTTGTTTTTACCTCCGGTATGAAGAGCCGTACTGGTAATCGGCGCTTGAGTATCCCGAGTCTCTGGAGTCTGGTATAGCGCGGCGTCCAGATGAAGCCTGGGGTTCGACGCCACGTCTTGAAGTGTGGCTTTGGCAGGCAAAGCCGACTAGCACGGTCTTCTGTTGGACCTGGTGCCCGTATTGGCCGTATGCGTGGCACGGGTCGATGGCGTGGAGGTAGTAAATGCAGCGGCAGGCTGAGTAGCGTTCGACGACCTGATAACACATGGCGTAACTGGTGTTGGGCTGGCGGGTGCTGTCGCGGCGCTGAATGCGTGGACCGGTGTGGTGTGGGGAGGGGGAGCGGGACTGAGTTTGACGGTAGGTGTAAATAAGGCGGAGAAACGTAGAACCGAAGATAGATATTGGCCGTGTGTGGAGAAAGCAAAGCAAGGCTGGCTGGAGTGGCGCGAATAGATTAGACAAGAGAGAGTTAATGAGAAAACAACGCTTGTTTGGGATGGGCAAGGCCACGAACTGGAACTGATGAGTCCTCGAAAATGTGGCATCGCATTGGCCTTATATGAGTCTGAGGCAGGCCATTCGGAAGCTGCCTGGACCAGAACAACCGCGCAGCAAGAGAACTGAGCCTCCACGCCGTGAGGGCCATGCAACGAGGCGAGAGCGTGCAGGCATCGGGCCATCGACTCCATCGCCCGGGGGTGGGCCATCACGCTCCCATTAGCGGTTTGGTTCCTGGCTCAGAGCGCGCCGGAGAGCGGTGTCATCTCACGAGCGTTGCATATCCGCATCCCAGCAGGCGCGCGAGGATCACCACCAAAATCCTCACAGGGCTGGCGTGCATGCCGCAACGACGCAGAGATGCAGGATCTGCCATCTGCTCCCCCCCCTCCCCCTCCCCCTGTCCACCTTCGTCGGCATCGAGCATCGTAATCCGACGGCAACACACCAGCAAGTAGCAGTGCAGATGTGAGTAGCGCAGTAGCGCACTGGTGAGCCATTCTTGGGTGCCGCTCTCGGTGTGACTACCGGCTCGCTATGACTCTGGCGCTGCTCAGCTGGAGGGGGGGCCCCGTTGGGTGTGGGTTCTGAGCTGCCCTTGCTGGGTGGCTTCAGCTTTGCCAGGACCGACCGCCCCAACGGGCTGTTGCGGTGGGCAGGACCCGTGGCTTCGGGATTATTTTGTTTCTTTCTTGGTTTCTTTTTCGACTGTTGCGCGGCCGGATAATCCAACCGTGCATGGCAGACATGCATTGGTGATCGTGTGGAGTGTGGGAGTGGGAGACTAGACGAGGTGGGACTACATGTGCTTGCTTGCTTGCTGGCTGGCTGCCCCGTACGTGCTGCCCCATCTGGCGATGGAGGCACCGGGGCAGCAGAGGCATTTGCTCATCGCGAGGGCCGTTTCACGTCTCTCGCCGTTGCGACATGCACGGCCTTCGGCAAATTGGCGGGGGACCATCTATCGACTCACCTCATCGTTCTCTCATAATCACCATCATCTCAGCTCCCTCTGCTGCTGCTGGACTCTTTCGTATATAGAATCCCCAGGGCGGTCAGGGCTGTTGTGGCACGGTATTGGATCTGCTCGATAGGCGAGCAATGGGCTTAGCCATGACCCAAGCCATGACCCAAAACGAGACCACCACCGACACCCAGTGGGGGATTGGGGGTGGATTAGGGGTGGATTAGTGATGTCGAGTGTTGAGGATGACCGTTGGGCGTGGCCGGCAGGTAATACAACGCACACAGGCGAGTTGGGCCGTGTCTGCTCTGAAAGCTGCGAGCGAGCGGATGGACCTGCAATTAGAAATGGGGCTTTCGCTCGCGGCGCGCAAGATCGAGTGAGGCGCAGCGGGCAGGCCGTTCTCGACGCTTTTATTCCTGGCGACGTGAGAAAGGGCAGCTACAAGCCCCAGGTGCCAATCGCTGGCGAATACGCCCCGAGGGTACGAGGCCTGGGAAACCTGGAGAACCGCCAGTATCTCGAAATACGATGCCGGTTGTGTGTCCAGCCAACACTCGTTCCGCTGGACGGCGCCTGCAAGGGCACCAGGCTGGCTACAAGACCCTCTGCTGTCCTACTGTGCCTACTGAGTGCCTACTGTGCCTACTGTGCCTGCTGGTACCTGCCAATCTCTGGCCCGATCTCTCGATTTCCAGATGTGTACCCCGTGGCACTGGCCGCTGCATCCTGTACTCGCCGTACCGCACTGCACTTGTACACTCAGCTTTCCCCAAGCTCCAGCCACCGTACACCCGCTTGAATCCCCCACGCGCAAGCGCAGGCTCGCTCTACCGCAAACACACGCACGATACGCATCACAGTCTCGGGAATACCGATGACTGATGGGGCAAGGGCAATGATCTATTCCTGACCTGACACACCAGCCTCACGCCCTCCAGCCTGGCGGCCGTACACGGAATCCGGGCAGGCAGCGTCTGTTTTGGTGGGCGGGTTTCAAAACGCAGCACAGCGCAGCACAGAGAGCGGTTTAGTAATGGCATAATGTCAAGATATTGCTTACTCGCATTGATGGTGACTGCTATCTCGATGGATGACTTTGGCTTCTGGGTGCTTCTGCTAATTGGCCCCCAGTTTTTTGTTTTTCCTCTCCTCTGTTGTTTCTGCGCAATCCAATTGATAGGCGAGAGGAGGACTGAAGGAACAGTCTCAGCCACACTACCGCCAGCAGCGGGAAACATGTCAAGGGTTCATCCAACGTAGGGGAGTGTTTCACTAGCCGGCCTTCGCGAGTTGTTTCGACGCACTGGTGGTTAACGGCCTGCGTGGCCTGCGTGGCCTGCGCCCATTTCAATCTCTGTTGCATCGCCATCATCAAATCAGATAGATCATCATGAAACCAAAACAACAGGTTACGGAATAAGGCCACAATGTAGCTTGTAGCACTTTGAGTCTCTAGATAGGACCTGGGGATTCTGCCTTAGCCCCAACCGCTGGACTTATCTAGCATCCTCATGGCTCCAAGAGAGTCTGGCGGCGGTGGTACGAGTGCTCATGGCGTTCTGTTCTGTATCCAGCATAAACGTAAAGGAGCAGCAACTTCCAAACGATTGGCCGCCCTACGGGACGCCGGATCTGGCCAAGCGCCGTACCCAAATGCAACCTGCCCGTCCTGCATAACGTCGAGGCTGAAATAAAAAGGAAAAATAGGAGAGTGACACCTGCGCAAGTTCACTCCCTTCCCGGCTGGCATCTCCCCATCTCCAGATTCATCAGTCGCTGCAGACGGGATGAGTAGAAGAGCACCGACCCACCGCTTTCATGCAATGGCAACTCAGCCACTCGTTCGGTGAAGGGCGGTTGGGACGGTGCGGTGACGATGATGAACGGAGCGGTGAAAGTCGGTATTGGTGACTGTTTGGGATGGTGATGATGGAGTTTGATTAATTCTGATTGTGTCGGGTTTCGGGATTCCGAGTATGTGGCGAGAAAGCAGCAAATGCTGGGGAACGCTGTCCTAAGATTGGGTTTCGGCAGCCCGTGTAGGCCGTCCGTCGCACATCAGATGATTCCCTGTATGTTGTATGCTTAACCGCCAATACCTGGTCCTCATGTCGGATAACGATCGCGGGGGATGATGGGTGAGTGATGGCGGTAACCCCAAAGTCCGGTGTTCGCCTGCCCAACTGCCCGTCTGCTAATTACGATCTCCCCGTTGCGGCCTTGAATTTCTTTTCTTTCACGACCCACTCGGCGACTCCGAATTGGGCGCTGTGGGAAACTTTCGTTGCCTTGCGCTTCTCTATGCTACGTGTGCTATGCTGCCTGCATGAATTTTTATTTTCTGTGACACTGACGCGCTGCGGTAAATCATTCCCCGGATTGTTGCTCATCAAGGCAGATTCTGAGATTTTGATCTCGACCTAGGTGAGTCGAATGGACGGCTCTTATTGGTCGTGCAATGTACGCATATCACAATGTGTGAATCCCCGTACTCCAGTGCTCCCAGAATGACTGCCTCCCCCCTAGAATTTCCCAGAATAAAGTGAGAATAATAGAATAGAACTTCAACTAGAGCTTTTAAATAGCCAATCAGAATTTGCATCTACCATGAAATTTGTAATGTTGAACCGACCACCCGTCTCGGGAACGTGGATTTCGCCCATTCCACCACCTCCAGGGGAATTTCCGGTGGGGTCTCCAGGGAGTCCAAATGACCCATCGATGGACAATGGGAGCCTTGGGAGGTTGAAGAAATCGAAAACATCCAGGTACTCCAGCTCATTCGATGCGGGCGTCCGCGCAGGGGTTATTGCGGCCGCGCGAGATTGATGTTTGGGCTGCCGTGAAATCAGGAAGTCAAGGTCGTACGCACACCGCCGCATGTCTGCTAGAATCTTGACGGTAGAAGGCGTCACTCGCTCACCGCTAACCCCCATGGCCCTTTCGGATTCTCGGTATTCATCTAGGACACGCTGAAGGATTGTCGAATACCTCTCGGCGACTTTCCAGTATTTCCCCATCTCTCGGAGCGTGTCTACGAAGAAGTGGATCTCCGGGCTGACCTGGTGCTCGACTGTGGACCCACGGACTAGGAGGAGCCGGGATGCTACCCAAATGGTGAAGGCAAATGGTGGGCCCAGCTTCGAAAGCATGCCGTTGTTGACCACATATTTCGTAAGCGCTATGATATTCTCTACAGCGTTCTGGCATAGTTGGCTGGCACTGTACGATGCGGTGAAGATATGCGATGTAGTGGTTGGATATGCAGCTGATGAATGCAGTCGAATGACAGCTCTGTGACCCATATTAATACGGGTTGATAGATGATGGCAACTCTGCTTACGTTTGATTTGTTGCATGCAACATGACCCATCCGCAGTTGGCCAGCTTGCTTCCGCTCGGGTCAATGAGGCGGGCCATATTGCTGTATTCGCTCGGGAGACTGCGCTTCCAGGAGGTCAACACGCCATCCAGCTCCCGGTATTCAGACTGCCATGCCTCCACGTCTGGTGGCGCGCTGATATCTACTGGTTTTTTCAAAAATAGATGCATTCTTGATAGGATGCCAAGGATCTCTACGTAGTAGGAGAAGGCACCTAGATTCTCTGGCTTATCCAACGTGTAGTCCGTTCGCTGAGTTGTTTGGAACCACCTTGTCTCCACGGGCTGGTCCTTTGCCCAGAGATCGTCTCTGCAAGGCAACATTCGGTCGATCTCCTTCTCGTCTAGGGCAAATTCAAAGGCTGTGGCGATCGTTGCATATCGATCCAAAAGAAATATCATCCAGAACAGGCGTCGCCGGCATTCGTCCTCGATGAAACTTTTTGGCTCTGGAAGCACCGTAGCGCGGAGCGTGTAGATGGACAAGTACCTTGGAGCCACTGCTGTAGAAGTACTCTCGACGGAGAGACCTAGTTGTACCACGGACCTGGCCATTAAGGCTAAGATATTCCATCCAGGGGGCCCGTTCGACGACCCGACGAGATCTAATGCGAGGATCACGAGAGCCTGAAGCGTTCTCACCGAGGAGTTTTCGAATCCATACAATAATACCTTCTGCTTAGATACGTCGTAGTACTGCTTCCGGCGCTCATCAGATAACCTGGAGTCTGTGGAGAACTTTAAGGTAGTAGCCACAATCGCGTGTAATAATATCCGATCTGCTTCGTCCAACGCTGACGGTCCAAATAGTGAGTCTATGGTTGTTCGACGGTGAAGAATGGGGCACCATGTATTGACGTGTTTGAAGTAAAGATCCACCAAAGAATAGAGCAAATCGTACGGAGGAAACTCATGATCTGGAGAACTGAGAGTCGCTCGTGGACTGCCCGACACATTCAAGCCTGGGGGTGGGAGCGGAGGGACGGGGTTCGAGTAATATTGTTGTGGGTTCTGAGGTATGCTGGACAATTCCCGCTGCACTAGGCCTTCATTGGAAGGATGCTGTTGGTACCCATTGCCCTGCGTAATACCGGTGCTAGACCCGAGGGCTCTACTTTGACCAAAATCGGCACTGTCATTTGGGGTTGGCGTTGGAAACACAGTGGACTTCTGGAGGAACAGGGCCGTTTCAGCCCGAGAGACGTGACATGAAATCCCGTTGGATTGCGATATGAAAGTTTCTTGATGGGGCGATAGGATGCTTTGGGGGGACGAAGAATTATTGATTTGACCTTCCAAGATTCTCGCGTGTGATTGAATGATCTCCTCTAGACGGTCTAATAGCGAATTAGCTTAATGCCTCCAGACACGATTTGCACTCCTAGATTTGGTGTTTCACCCAATCGTTGCTCAAGCTCCCTGCCATATCCCGCTCTCAAGCCAGGCTTCTTCCGCTCTTTGTATTCGCATGATTGTCCTGCGATAACGAAGTCAACTGGTGTATGGCACTGGAGGGGGGTTGCACCAAGAATGGACGGACCGTTTCTTGTACACCAACCGCAGCTTGGCTGGCTTCGATCACACTTTACCTTTCGCTGCTTGCACAACTCGCATCTTTCCGGAATATGGTTAGCCTTGTTTCCCGTGAGGCCTCTGTCATCGGCATGCGGAATGCCAGTAGATTGACGATTACGCACGAGACAGACATTGGCCGGCGTCTTTTGCGCGAGCCATCCTCGATTCCATCGCCTGGACTCTCCTCCCCGCTCCAGGCGCCGTGCGAACTCTCCAATCGATTTTCCCCATCACTCGCATGACGACTAGATTGGGTCCCTGATGGAGGCGACCGTCGACTGGCCGCATGCGTCAGAGTGCGGCTAGTGTCCATGGTCCTACCATTATACTATCGGTACAATGTTGGCCTGTGGACTCCTCGGTGGGTGTGAGAGCTTTGAACCGAGCACTACGGGTTTATGGGGGCGACGATCTCGGCCGTCGGAAAACTGCAGACGAACGGAACACGAGCAAAAGAAAACCTCGCGGCATCGAGGCATTGACGACCCGACAACGGTGTTTAGGCTTCTTGTGCCCAGAAATCTTGGGGGAATGATACGCCGAGGCGGCGATGGGGCAGAGGGCTGGATTCCCGCATACTAAAAGCATGGCTGCCCATGGGGTTGCCCGAATGTCAACAATAGAACCCTACTTGGATAGGTCGTGATGGTGGACTCACGCACACGCAAATTCCCCGTCATCACGGAGGTTCGGACCTTTTTGGTGGATGGAGTAGGCTGTGGAGGAGATTACCACAATGTAGTCGGCGGCCACTGGTTGGTTTATCCTGCTGTTACTATTGCCCTGTATCGACCTGACAATGTCTTAGGCTCGTTGACAGTCTAATTGCGACTCCGATGTCACGATATGAGAAATACCGGTCATCTCGAGTTAGCTGGGGAATCAATGTGCTTGGTTCATTCTGTGTCGAGGTTGAGGCCTCAGATGGCACAAAAGGCTTTGCAACTGGCTTCGGCGGCCCTCCAGCCTGCTGGCTTGCTCATGCACACTTTGAGAGGTTCCTCATAGGTGCTGGTGAGTTTGAAGTAACTCGTACGGATCTCTATCCAGCTAATGATCTGTTGAGATCCCCGAGATACAAATAATCTATTTGAGCAAATGTACCGAGCTTCAATGTTTTACGGTCGAAAAGGTCTTCCAGTAGCAGTCATTTCGGTAATCGACCTTGCTATCTGGGATTTACTTGGTAAGATCAGGGGCGAGCCCGTCTACAAGCTCATTGGTGGAGCAACCCGTGAACGGCTGGACTTCTACTGCACTGGCCCCGAACCCGTCTCAGCCAAAGCACTAGGGTTCTTCGGAGCGAAAGTCCCTCTGCCCTATGGCCCAGACGAGGGTCGGCCTGGCTTAATGAAGAACATTGAGTTTCTCCGGAAACACCGGGAGAGCGTGGGGCCAGACTTCCCGCTGATGGTAGATTGTTACATGAGCCTCAATGTACCCTACACCATCGAATTAGCCAAATCCTGTTTAGACCTGAACATCGACTGGTGGGAGGAGTGTCTGTCCCCGGACGACTTTGATGGCTTCAAGCAGCTTAAACGTGCACACCCGCAGCTCAAATTCACCACTGGCGAGCACGAGTACTCGCGCTACGGCTTCCGTAAGTTGATCGAGGGTCGCAACGTCGACATTCTCCAGCCGGACGTCATGTGGGTTGGCGGACTGACTGAGCTCCTCCGTGTCTCCGCCATGGCCGCCGCCTACGATATACCCGTGGTTCCACATGCTAGCGGCCCCTACAGCTACCACTTTGTCTGTTCGCAGCCGGGCTCACCGTTCCAGGAATACCTCGCCAACTCTCCGGATGGCAAGTCTGTCCTCCCAGTCTTCGGCAATCTCTTCTTGAACGAACCCATCCCCACGAAGGGATATCTTGACATTACCGAACTGGATAGACCGGGTTTCGGGCTTGAGATCAACCCTGCGGCACGGTTGATCCCAGCCAACAGCATTCTAAACCCTTCCCCTCAGAAGCCGCTGAATTTCCTGCCAAGGCTTGCCGATAGCGAGCTCAAAGCGAAGCAAGACCGAGTGGGCACGGTGATTGTAAGTGGCTCCACAGCCGTGGGTGGGATTCTCGTCAACGGTAGCTAGCCTGCGCAACCAAGTATTATAACTCTTTACTCTGCCTTCTGATGTAGTCCCTTAGCATACACGGGGCATCAAACACTCTGTATTTTGTGGGATTTGTGGATTTACGAAATTTGAACTTGAAATGAAGGGATTCTAGGTTATCATACACTGTAGATGCGGTTCGCGATGACCTTACAACAGCGCTGGTTACTGCACACACCAAACACCAGCTGCCAAGGCAAGTGTATGAGCTCCCAAGCGGAGAAGACCCCAGACCCCAGACCCACTGTGCGGGGAAACTGCGGCTTATCGATATCTATCCGCAACATGTGGCGTTAGCGTCCCCTTAGTGTCTTGGTCCCGCTGGTAGATACACCGACGGAGCCGACCAAAACAACCACAAACGTATCCCCAGATAACGCAGGCGTGTGATAAGGACCCGAGTTACAGGATGTCTGCACAAATCCACTTACACCCCATCTCACCGAACACTAAAAGTACCAAGTCCCCCAAGCCCAGACGATAGGCCGGGTGGCTACACAACAATGCAAAGCGCTTCTTCCTCCCCACTCCCGCTCCTGTCGGGGAAATCAGCAGCCATAACAGGTGGTGCAACGGGCATAGGGTTTGCCATCGCGCGGGCATATCTTGTGCACGGTGCTAGGGTTGCGGTGAATCATCTCGGGAGTCGAGAGGAGCGTGAGAATGTGAGGGAGTTGATGGCCGAATTTTCGCCGCCCGGGGTCGGGGGGGAAGAGGAGGGGCCCATGAGGGGGGATGGTAAGAGGGTGATGGAAGTGGTAGGAGATGTGGGGGACGTGGAGACGGGGAGGGAGATTGTGAGGAGCGTTGTCGAGGCGTGGGGGAGGTTGGATGTGTTTGTGGCGAACGCGGGCGTATGTCGGTTTGAGGAGTTTTTAGAGTGAGTTATATTATACATACTTATTATATCGCCACATGTTCTTTCCCATTTTTTTTTTAGAAAAAAAAAAACAGTGCTTGTTCTTGTCATTCCCCCCAATTTGCCACCACTATTACGCTATTACTCCCCCCTCTCTCGATTAACCCCCCCCCCCCCTTCGCACAAGCAGAATAACCCCAACCCTCCTAACGACAACAATCTCCACGAACCTGACCGGCGCCTTCCTGAGCACGCAATGCGCCGCGCTCCAAATGACGCTCCAACAGCCCCCCGGCGGGTCGATAATCGGCATATCCAGCATCAGCGCGCTCGTCGGCGGCTCGCGGCAGTGCCACTACACGCCGACGAAAGCCGGCGTGCTCTCGCTCATGCAATCGTGTGCTTGCGCGCTGGGCAGGTACGCCATTAGGTGTAACGCCATTCTGCCCGGGACCATAAGGACGAGGCTGAATGAGGGGGATTTGAGCGGGGAGAAGGGGCGGGAGGTCGAGGGTAGGGTGCCGTTGGGGAGGGTGGGTGTGCCGGAGGATGTTGGAGGGCCGGCGGTTTTCCTGGCAAGTGAGTTGAGTGGGTATATGGTGAGTCTCCTGTGTCTTTGCTGCGGGCTGTGGGTGTTTGGCTGATGGTAGCGTAGACAGGAGCGCAGTTGTTGGTGGATGGCGGTTTGTTTGTTAATCTACAATGAGCTTCCAGATTAAGGGGAAAAAGGGGTAAGCCCCTCATATTCGCGCCTTATATCATATTTGCCCCTATGTAGTAGTAGTTCTCGGAGGAGATTACCAGGCCTCCTACTATAAAAGCCCCTCTTGCGCCCCGTAATTACCAAAACTAATCCAACTGCCCTTAGAGTGGGTTCGGGAATGAAGCATCAATATCGATCCTATTCCTGACACTACAGCCGCATCAATACCCTATATTCTCAAAAGAACGCCCTTGCAGCGTCTAGGGCATGCTGTGAACCCTTCCTTAAAGCTAAAAAGATAGGGACTCAATCGGATATCTCCCACAACACCTCAGCGACCTCACATCTCTCCACAAGTTCGGGGATTTAGTTCCTCTGCAATTGAGAGATACCATAAGCCCTTGATGCATTCCCACCCCACACCTTCAGCTTCTCCTCTACTGAGAACCCTCCCTCATCCATTAACTGATCGACAACATCCCTCCAACCCTTCCATGCCTTTATGTTACTCCCCCCGCCGATATTGCACACAGGCCAATCGCTCCCGAAGATGATACGTCCACTCCCGAACGCGTCAAATGCGGCACTGACCCAGGGCTTGATCAACGCAACGACCTGATCCACCGGTATTGGATCGGAGGGATCTAGGGCAGGCATTTCGGCGAAGAGGCCCGAGAGTTTCATGTAGGTCGTGGAGAATGAGGCCAGGGACTGAATATGGGCTTTCCAAGCTAGAAAGCCAGGGTTTTCAGCAACCTCGTCACTAGGAGTGTGAAGGTCCGGTTTGCAGAGGTGGTCTGGTAGGCAAACAAGAAACAGTCAGCATCACACACACCGTTTTGGGGTAAACGCGCTCACCAATAATAACCACCACCTTTTTGTCCTCTGAGACGCCCTCATACGCCAACTTCAGCATCCGCACCGCATCCTCCAATTGCCACACTCCGCCACTTCTCTGGTCAATCCCCAGGTCGAACGTGAAACCCTCCCTCCCGAGCCACTTCAATCCTTCGATGAACCCCTCACCAAGCATAACGCCACGCGCTTTATCCTGCAACAAATAACGAAACCCCTTTACGAGTTCCCAAGATTCCCCAGCTCGCTCCTTCGCTTCCCCTATATACTCTGAGAGCAACTCCGTGCCCGAGGGTAAGGGCGCCCAGGGGACAATCCCGAGTAACAATGACTGGTGGCCTGTCTCATGACCCTCACCCGGTCTGGGATTGCCTTGCGCGATGCGGGCGAGCCAGGAGATCTCAAGGAGAGGGAATTTCCAGCCGGGGTCAGGAGTTAGGTCCTGCTTTCGGTCTACTTCAACGAAGATGAAGCCCCGGAGAGGGCTAGGAGAAGAAATAGCAGCAAGGTAATCCGTAATGGAGTACTGGTCATAGAGAGGATGGCCGGGATGATTCCATGCAAGCGTATCGAGCTCAGAGGTGGGAAAGAGGTGGACGTGCGAGTCGACTAGGAAAGGTTGCTCCGCCATTGTTTGCGTATAGTGATTACGGTGGGGGTGGATTCTAGATATAACCATGGTGTTTGTGGCCCCAGCTGTAGTTGTGTAGTTCCTTGATTGGCTGACTATCGTTGGCTGATTGCATTAGCTGTCTGTTGTTGATTGTTTCTTGGTGGTTCATATGTCTGACGGGACCGGTGGAGTTGGATCCAGTGGTTACAGGAACCAGGCTAAGTGGATGTAAGCAGACATGTCCGTGCTGGCCTTCCTGCCCCTCTCATTCCAACCAGCTATGCTGTAAGTTCTGAATCGCCATTCACGAAGCCTATAACCTTGGAGTGCCGTTGAGAACTAGACCGTTGTTGATTCTGCTCCAACGATGGGCGGGAGGCTATCACCCTCTCGCTCTCTGCATTTGTCGGCAGGGTCATTCTAGCGTATTTACATGAGATTCCGGTGGCGGCGATGTAAGATTCGTGTAGTCGAGCGTTTGGTTAATTGGATGTGCTGGGGAATAGTTCCACTACAGTCGGCGGGTGATAACCCGAAGTGGAATATACGCCCAACCTAGTGAAACCCAAATTCCAGCGATGAACAGACGCGAACTGTGATTTGGGGACGACGCCCTAATATATATTTCCTTTTCCAATAAACCAAGTAAGATTCAGTCTGGAAACACGATCTTAATATCATGATTAACAAACCACACAATAGTACAAGTCGCAGATCTACTCACTGGAGATGGCAACCCCACCACCACCAGGAATCTATGTTCCTGTCCCAACCTTCTTTCTCTCCTCGACGTCCCTCGACCTCTCTGCTCAATCCCTACATGCCATCCACCTGGCGAAATCTCATATCACTGGCCTGGTACTCCTTGGGTCTATGGGCGAGGCCGTCCACCTCACCAACCTCGAGCGCGTTACTGTTGTCCGGCATGTTCGCCAATCACTCGAGCATGCGGGCCATAGTGGCTATCCACTGATCGTGGGGACAGCGACGCAGAATGTCGAGGATACAATCGTGCAGCTCACCGAAGCTCGAGAGGCAGGCGCAAAATGGGGACTCGTGCTTGCACCGGGATACTTTGCGAGCTGTACCACTCAGGATGGGATTGAGGCATGGTTTCGAGCTGTAGCTGATAAATCGCCGCTGCCTATCATGGTGTAGGATTTGCGTCGTTATCCTGTCTCAATTCCACTTGTAAAACTGACTGGGGCCCATTTTAGCTATCACTACCCCGGCGTCTCCAATAATGTTGCTATTGCTCCACAGACTATCGCAAAGCTCTCTACCCACCCCAACATCGTCGGCTGCAAGCTGTCCCATGGCAACCTCTCACACCACGCCCAGATTGCTTCTAACCCTAGCGTCGACCACGTCGCCTTTGCAACCTTCACTGGTCTTGGTCAGCAGCTCACCAGTGCTCTCACCGTTGGATGTGCAGGTGCTATAGATGGTCTCGCGGGAGTCTTCCCCAAAACTATGATGCACCTATTTCAGCTCGCATTATCGGGCGAGAACATCAAGGAGGTCCGGCGACTGCAGTACGTCGTCAGCACGGCGAATGAGATGATAGTCAAGCATGGTGCGGTAGGCATCAAGGTAGCTGTCCGTAGGGTGCTAGGGTTTGGTGAGATCGACGGGATGCGGCCTCCATTGACTCGCGGACTCCCAGGAGGCGATATGGAATGGGACACCTGGCGGCGGGTGGTGGGAGATATGTGGTTGGAGGAGAATAAATTGCCATAGATCTTGTTAATTGCCCAATATTGGCAAGTGCAACGCTATGCGCAAAATATCGATATTTTTGTTTACCCTTAAACAATAACTAGTGCGGCTCTGCCGACCGTATCATTGTTTGTTTACCTGCCTCGTCTGCTCACGCCCAACAGAAACCATCATCGCCCACATGAGGCTTATCCATACCGAATCATAGCCATGGACTCTCAAAGCCTACACACTGCTTCACTCTACATCAATAATCTTCTCCTATCACGCGGTCTTTTACGGAATGGCACCCCAATCGACTTTGCGAGTCCTTCGAAAGCTGAGGGCGGGACTGAGGCAACAATGGCGAGGGTCATCAATCTCGTGCACGATCTAGTCTTAAGGAGAGACGTAAGGAACCAACTAGAGATTTGAGCAATTGGTCGTCTTACTGATGGGGATGTTCATATTAGCGCGAAGCAGAACAGCGCGAAAACCTAGCCTTAACCATCCGTTCCTTGCGTAGCACCGAGACTAGGAATAGCCTCGAGATTGTGGGATTCCAAAAGTCAACCTTTACTATCCCCATTGACTGACATATACCCTCCTCTTGCCTAATAGGAACGTCTTCAGAATCGTAACACAGATTTAGACCGCCAGCTCTCAGTCGCCCAAGGTCAAGAGCGGGCATTCAGGGCAACTCTCCGAACCGCTGAAAACTCTGCGCGCAGCCTACGAGATGAGATGCTGCGACTCAAGGCCATGCTGCAGCAAGTGCGAACGCAGTGCGCAAATGACATCCGAAAGCGCGATATCCAAATTCAGCGATTAAAAACCCATCTCTCGACGCAGCAGCGGGGCACCAAGCCACCGTTAACTACTTCCACGATCACCATTTCGCCGCCGAGTACTTATACTTTAGGCCTCCATGGAAGGGATGAGATACCACTAGAGAATCCGAGCTATAGCCTCGGACAGGAGACCACGGAATTTCTAACACAACTAAGCCAAAATCTAAGCGATGAAAATGATAACCTGATCGGTCTGGTGAGGTCCGCCTTAACAACACTACGATCACTGCAGGGACTGCCTGCCCTCTCATCCTCAAACCAGTATAGAGATACGGAGGACTTGTCAACCGGCGATGAATTAAACGGCGACGGCGGGAATCTGGAGAGGAACCCTCTATGCGCTCTCCCAACATCCTACGATGCTCTCTCGACGGACATGGATGATGTGCTTGATCACCTCCGTACGTTGCTCACCAATCCATCATTTGTGCCGATCGAAGAGCTGGCAGCGCGGGAGGACGAAATCATTCGATTGAGGGAAGGATGGGAGAAGATGGAGAGTAGATGGCGAGATGCTGTGGTGATGATGGACAGCTGGCGGAGAAAAATAGCTGAGAGTAGTGGATCAGTGAACGTAGATGAATTGAGAATTGGATTGGGCTTGAATGGCGGGCGGACTGAGAAGGTTGACCAGACTACTGGCATCGGCACCCAAGATGATTTAGAAGATAACATTGATCTTGGGCTTTACGAGGACGGAGGGGAGGAGACACCTGAGACTGAAGTACGAGACGAAGACATTGGTGAAGGCGACGAGCCACTGGGGGTAGGACTCCAGCCCGACGGTCTAGTCCTCGGAGAGCTGAATACGAACATCCAGCCCTCAGCTTCAGCGCAGAATAACGTATGCAACACCATCACGGAGGAAAATACTCAGGACCTCGCAGACGAGGACGAAGTTGATTTGCTCAGTGCCTCAGCGCCGACTACAGCGGAGCCTGCTCCCCCAAGTAACCAACCGATAGAGAGGGCCAAAGTCCGGTTGGCGGAATCACGGATACCGCGACACGTACGTCAGATCCCCTTTCTTGCCACCTTCCAGCTAACGAAGTCTACAGACACAAAAACGCATTCCTTCCCCCCTGGTAGCGACCTCAGCCACTACCAACAAACCCCCAATCTCCAAATCTCTCATCCAACAAAAACTCGATGGCGCGAAAGCAGAAGCCGACGCTGCTCTTTCGAGGAAACGCGCAGAAACTGAACACCTGACGGGCGTTGGCGTAGCTAGAAGGGGAAAGGCGAGCAGAGGTAGGAGGAGGAGTACGTTAAGCCCGGAGGAGTTGGAGACGTTGATTGGAGGAGTTGGGGGTGGGGCGTGATGAAGAGCGGTGCTGGTTCTGGATAAAACTTTCGAACTGTTACCATATATGCACTAACATCTATCTTTCCGTCCGTCCGTCTGTCTGGTGTCTCTGGGATTCCTGGGGGAGGGAACATGGGTAGTGTCAAAGACGGCTTCAATTAGTAAACTGCTGTAGCAATGATTGGTCTCGCCGATGGAAAGAGCCTTGGCGGAGGCCCACCAGTCACATTATCACGCGTCGTAGCGGGACACGAAATCACGCCTCCCGTGACTAACACCCTCATATATAAGGGAGTACCCGGCACACATTGGGGGAATAACGCTACAAAGGCAAAGTAACTGAATCTTTATCATGGCAACGGAGAAGGAAAGCCGTACCGATGCCGAAAGCCCCACCGAGAAACCAAGTTTCAATGGCAAACTTGAAGAGTTTTCCTACGGCGACCCCAGGCTCGCCCGTGGATCCCCCAGACTCAGCAAGGGAGCGGAAACAACACCCAGCGCAGATCTAAAACCAGCATCTCCGGCGCCAAAACGGAAGGCTAGGGACATCAGATCCTTCCTGACGACAAACGCTACGACACCAAGTCAAGCGTCCTCCACATCTCCCCCTCCGGGCAAAAGGGCGAGGAGAGTGGTGAAGGGGAAGAAAAGCCCCGGCTATGCACCGCCTGAGAAATACGCGCATCTTAATCTTCTGCCCGATACGCTCGAGGACGGCCTTATTTGTGCCTTTGTAGGGCTTAACCCGGGGATCATGACTGCAGCGAGGGGACATGCGTAAAGGCTCTACTCTACCCCTTTTCGTTATACCACATACATGCCTAACGCCCTCCCCCCTCCCTTAACAGCTACTCCCACCCCTCCAACCTCTTCTGGAAGCTCCTCCACACCTCAGGCCTCACGCCCCGCCGCTTCCACCCCACCGAAGACCGCACGCTCCCGGAGCTCTGCTCGCTCGGCAACACCAACATCGTGGCGCGGCCCACGCGTGACCAATCCGAGCTGTCCAAGTCAGAAATGGACGACTCGGTCGACACGCTAGTAGCCAAGCTGCTCCGGTTCAAACCCGAGGCCGTGTGCATCGTCGGCAAGGGCATCTGGGAGAGCATGTTTCGTACCAAATATGGCCGCCCTTTGGCTAAGAAGGAGTTTAAGTACGGCTGGCAGGGCAGCCACGAGGATATTGGCTGTACGAGGGTTTTTGTTGCGACCAGCACGAGTGGGTTGGCGGCGTCATTGACTTTGGAGGAGAAGGAGGCTATTTGGAAGGAGTTGGGGGACTGGGTGCAAATGAGGAGGGCAGAGAGGGCGCAGCGGGCGGTGGATGTGAAGCCTGAGCAAAGTGCTACTTCGGTCTGAATATGAGACTTATCCCATATCTCATTACAAGCCCCCCATGCCAATTTCCCTTACACATCCCTCTGCCTAGTTTTTTGCCTGATTTGCAAAGTTCCTATACCCACATCTTGCACATTATATATAGGTTTCGAATAACACTTTCCGGTCCTCCCTTCAGATGTTTGTGAGGATAGACGTCACCCGTTAGTCGGCCGATGTGTCAGACTCATAGGAAGTTGGTTCGATCGTCGACAGAGACAGCCTAATGAGCCCGATGCGGATGTCTCTATAGATATATCCACTTCCTTGCCATTCGCATTCACTATCAGTTTGTCCCTTCGTTCCTTCGCCTAGTCTATTGCATTTCCGAAAGCACTACCTCCTCCTCAAAATTGTTGCGAAGAACCGGCTTCGCCAATTCCTAACCTGAAAAACTCCTGTATTATCTGCCAGCCTCGCCTTGTCTCAACGAAAAGTACCCTACCACTCAGCTCGATGCATGCCTCCACGATTCATTCGAACTGTTGAGGTGAAGGAGAAGAATATTTGCCAAAGATTAACGGGAGGAAGGAAGTTGTGAGGGTGCGGGGTACACTGCTGTCTAAGAGGGTCGCATGGCAGGGCTATCTTCTCAAACCATCATCAAGCAGCGATGAACCAGAGCCTGCAAGAAAATGCGACTTCCGTAGACTAATGGCTCATCAAACCCGGCCATTGCTGCCTAGGAGGATCGTGAGGCAGCAATGCGTTCTCAACTCATCACCGAGTCTGGAGGTGAGTCCACTAAGATAAAATATATATACATATACATACTATCCCATCTACCATCTACCATTCATCCCATATATGCTTTAGATAGACAAACAGACCCTCATATTCTCCCATTCTTATGGCCCCCTAGAAGAAAGTTATAAATGAAAAAAAATAGTCTCATATGCCCCCATTAACCGTGGTAGGTATCATCCCGTTCATCATTATCATTATCATGAGAATAAAATAAAAAACACATCCATCATCTAAACTAGAAAAATAAACTTTGGTATCAAAGCTCACGGCTCCCAAGATTTCTGCTGTTAAAAGGAAAAGACGGGAAGTGGATACGCTGAAAAAATCATCCGAAAATCAGATAGGTTCAGCCACACCCAGGGGAGACGCCAACAGGACTCGGGATCCTAACCGGAACTCCCTGACTTGCTCCTGCAAAGAATGAGTAACCTGGCGGTGGCTGTGACCTCGTCTCCGCATTTGCCATCATGAATGCTGGAAATTGCTGAGTCGTCAGGGAGCCGCCCTCTTCTCCTTCATCTCCGGATCGATGGGGTCTCGCCTGCAGTATGGACGGTGACGTCATCACCAGATCTTCTGTCGGCGGGGCAATTGATCTCGGATTAAAGAACTCATCCACCCCGTAAGTTTCGGATTCCGCTTGCTGGTTGGACGAGAAATTGCCAGTAGCAGAGACCTGAATGGGGATTTTGAGTGCGAGCGTGGTGTTGGAAATGTTGGTGCTGGGGGCCTGGGCAGAGAGCGAAAGGTCGAGAACGTAGACCCGGGAGACAAGGCATGAGTGGAAAGTTGGTGGAAAAGTCTTAGATTTCGGGAGAGTTATGGGGACGAGGATCTCTGCAGTGTGGGCGACGGAGGATCGTCGACTTGAGCTACTAGAAGATGAGGCGTTTGTTGTGCTAGTGAAAGTGGACAAGCAAGAATCCCGGCGATCTTCTTCATACTCATTCGCCTTGTGCTGTTCCCACCGAACGGACTCGATACAGCGAGAAGAGAGCTGAACGGCAGTCGAGTAGACGGCGCGACCAAGTGAATAAAAGTTGTCTTCCTTGCAGGGTAAGGTATTCATAGGCTTCGTGCTAAAGAAGGTGTGAACCTTCAATTTGCTGACGATAGTGCCTAGTTTTGGTGGCGCTGTGTCCTCACTGGCGGGATCGAATCTCAACTTGACTGTTGCCATTGTTGTTGGCTGCGCGTTTGCCCCAGACCTCGGGGGCGAAAGTCGTAGGCTTCTTGGTTGCGCAGCTTCCACTGTCAGACGGCCCAACTTCCCCTTGAATACGCCCTTTCTAAGGTCCTTCCCCCGGCGTAGAACATACCCGTCTCTGCAGCCATCTTCAATGCTGAGCGGGGGATGCTCCTCAGACGCAGGGATAACTCGAATTTTCCGAGTGTTTTCCGCAACCGTTATTGGCTTTCCGTCGCTTTCCCGATTTCGGACGATCTTGACTTTGATCGCGTAGGAAATCCGGGCCATATCTGGGGCCATGTCGTCCGGTAGGACTGCACCATCACTTGCGAGACTGGAATTGCCCAGGCTCGGTGGAAGCTGCAGGTGCTCCTCGTGGACTTGATTGTTCTCGCACTCGTGGCTGCAAATCTGCTCGACCAGCTGCCGGGGGATGATAAACATGAAAGGGAATTTGAAGGTGCGACCAGCTTCGGCGATACGAGGCACGGGGTAAGATGAGCTGGGGATAGGCTGGTTTAACCGCAGGAACCTATGGCTGGCGTCTATGCGAGAGGTGGAGGCATGGGCAGAGAGGGTTTCCATAAAGACTTTTGTGTTGCCTGCAGATTACACAACTGCCGTCAGCATCTGTGAGACCAGTGGCGGGCAACAGGTTGCGCAAAACAAGGCTCGCACCCACAATGGTGGAGACGAGCGGATGCAAGCGAAATCCGGGGCCAACAGGAGTCTGTAGAGTAGGGGATACTCACCTTCAAATGCAATGAAAACATCATCGAACCTCGTGTCGTTCGGGGCCGTTATAGAAACCTCTCCTTCTATCTTATCTGAAGTCGAATACGACCGGTTGTATGCACCCTGCCGGTCATCGCTCAGCGCAATGTCAATGGCAGGCTTGCCAATCTGTGACAGGGCTCGAAGATGGGTCGCAACGGTGTTGCGAGAAGCAATCGACTCGGTGTACATTGCAATTTGGGGTACAGTGTTGAGGGATGGGGAGATTCTCCTTGGTTATGTGCTTCGGAGCTCTTTCTCCGTATGAATTAGTCGCAATCAGCCTTCAAGAGCCGACCAACGTGGGGCAGACCAAGGCCAGTTGGCTAGGTCAACGACGGCGCACGTATGTGATACCGTACTGACGTTTAGTCCTCCGTTCTCGAGCTGACGACTCCTTTATAGCAATCCCCCCCAAGTCATTAATTTACAATTGGAGCATCTGAGCTTGACTCACTCACTGGGCGACGCGACGGTCGGCATTGGACGCCCTTCGCTTGACAGCTTCGCGGCGAAGGTCCACATTATTCAGCAGAGTTCACCAATCATCGTTGCAATTGGCATGAATTGGCAAGAGTTGGCATTTCTTTGTTTCTTTGTTTCCCCGTCCTTCCCCTCCTTCCCACCGAAACCTTGACACATCTTGATATGTACTCGTAGAATGATATGATATGACCTTTGTTGGTGGAACTCTTCCGCGTGTCCGTAAGACGCCGCTGCCGGGTTGGGACCTGCTCTCTAGACAGAACTGCGGTCTGGGATAATATGCACTCCTATCCCAGCAGAAGCCGGCGCGCAATGTGCGATGACGGCACCGATTGAGAATAGACGGCACGAGTCGAAGTTCTAAACGCCCAGTTGTGATCGACTCGAGTCAGAGCAGGTAAAAGAAGCCAGAAAAGGAAGCCGACGCTGGTTGTGGGGGCAACTGACACCCCACCCACACATTTCGTATCCCACATTAGTACTCCGCGGCGTGACCCTCTTTAACGCAACGAATTCACTCCGAGGCCACCGGCTGACAAACAGGCTCTCCGATACCGGTGGGGATGAAGCAGCTCTATTTTACTGTAGCAGAAGCATAACAGTAGACAAGCCGGTTTGCATCGGCTCTATAGTCCCTCCCTTCTCCGAGTCGATGGTCGATGGCTCTGGGTTCGTCTGAGAGGAACACAATCGGATCTCTCGGGATGGATATGTATGTGTTTATATGTACACGTGTTGTATGCGTCCGTGCGTGCGTGCGGGTTAAACTAGCTCCCCGCTGCTAAATAATTATATCTATATGACCAAGAAGAAAAGTGCTGGGTTGTACAGCACAAGAAGCTCACGTCACTTTCGAACCTTCCTGGCGTGCTTGACGAGATTCTCAATCACCCCTTCGAACGCCTCCTTGTCGCCTAACGCAGCATCTTTTCTCTTTAACCAATACTCCAGCACCTCGCCGGCGTATTCCGTGAGCGCTGCCAGCTGCTTAACGTGTTCCGTAAGCTCCTCACCCGTCAGATTCGCCAGCGCCGCATCCGTGGTCGAACACAGCATCCTCGTAGCTGGGATATCCAGCTCCGGGGGTGGTGGTGGACCTTTCCGTTTGAGACCGGATGGAGATCGCTGTCTCTGCTGTGATAAGCTACTGTTAATGGACGCTGTTGAGAGATTGTTGCCGCTTTGTTTTAACCTTGACATCGGGGAGTTGGGAAGGTCTGAAGACAGCCGGGGGGAGGAGCGATTACTGGAGGAATGGATATGTGTTGATGGAAGGATAAGCTTCTTCTGTTTGGACGCGGGGAGGATTTCATCGAGGTCGACGGGTACACCTAGGGAGACTAGGAAGAGGCGTCGGATGCGTGATCGTACCCAGTCGGGAGGTTGAAGCGGAGGGGGGGCAACTAGTTGGGACCACAGAGAGAGGCTTATTTATGAGTAGGTCAGTATGCAATTTAGTTTACACACAGATGGGCTGTGAAAGGTATGGGATTGTGAAGCTTCTTACCTTCTTTCCGTGAGAAATACGGTATTGTCTTTGGGCAAGGGCGCAACAAGGGCTGCTTTCGCATTGTCGTCGATAGGGTATATATTACTCATACCCTCCATCACGACTGCTTCTATGGTATTTGGGCCATCCATCTCACTGAAGTCCAATATACGCTGTTACTCCAGGCGGCATTAGTCGTGCCGGTCTGATGTTGTGAACGGGAGAGGGACTATTGGGTCATGATGCTAGCTCAGGAGTAGCAATATTTGCACTTACAAAAGCTGAATTAACGGTAGGCATCGGCGGCTGCGGCTCCGCGAAATCTCTGATATCCCTTTCAGAAAAGGATGTGTCTTGCTGAAATCCATCATCAAAATCGCCGAAATCTTCTCCCCCACCACCTTCCTCAAAGTCATCAAAATCATCACCAAAATCTTCATTGCCCTGATCACCATCCTCATTCTCGTCATACTCTTCCACCTTCACTCCATCAACTGACCCTGCGGCTGTGGGGCTGCTTGCTGATGGCGCTTGCTTGACTCCTGATGACCACCGCCGAGCATGGCTCTGAATTGTATGAATTGTAGATCTGTTAACCGAGGGTGTTGGCGACCCTGAATCGGTCAATCGCTCGCTAGAAGTGGAAAGGTGGTGAATCTATAACCATACCTTTGGAATCCACATCCGGGGATCTTTCGACGACATCGGGGTCAGCATCCTCTCTCCGTTTATCAGATGACCGCGTGCCTGACACTTCTCTGTGGCTTGGTAGCGAATCTACTCGGGACAGTTTAGTGATTGGTACTGGCTGATCTCCGGGAGTACTAGTCGAGGGTGACGGCGATCTTGACCGCGATATTGCTTCTGATTCAGCACCAGGTTCCGGTATTTTGAGCACCAAATCAGGCACAGCATCAGCTTTACGGATTTCATGTGCATCTGTTCCCGGGACCTCTCCGTGACTCGGAGTCAATGGATCGATCTTCTCCACCACCGTGATAGGTATTGGCTGCTCTCGAGAAGTTGTCGGTTGTTCGGTGACCCTTCCCCCATGACCTGAATCCCGTATAATCTCGACTTCATCCGGGACGGCATCTTCCTTTCTCATTTCATATGCGCTTGTTCCAGGGACCTCTCCATAACTTGGGCCCCCGTCGACCTTCTCCAGACGTGTGGTGGGAATCGGGGAGCACTGACCAGGTGCCGGGGATCGTCGACCTTCAGAAGCATCTGAAAAGTGTTCGTCTTCGTCTTCCGAGGCATCTAAGTTGCGCGGTATCAGTACAGGTACGTAGGAACAGCAAAAGTGGGCAGTCGTAGATGGTTTGTTATACCTAGCTCGCGGGCGCCGGGATCTTCCATACCGCCAACCGGCGGCGGCTTTAATCCTTCCTCACTCCGCCTGGGCAATTCCCCAGTGCTGTGTAGCTGTTCACCGGGATAAGAATCCGACATTTCGGGGGGACCGTAGATTGCCTTGAACTGAATGGTGAACGCCAGTTGTCCATCCAAGAGGGTAACCCTTTAGGAAAGCATTGTCACGTGCAATGATACACACTGTGCCATTAGTCTCCGACCGGGGCCCTTTTACCCCACAAGAGCATTTTCCGGCCGGTCGAAAATTCCTAGGAAAAACTTCCGGGGACGGGCAGTCTGAAAGTCTAACACATATAAATTTTCCAGAATTTTCCAAGGCATGGTTGGCTGGGAGTTGTATTAGTGGGACAATTCATTTTCCTTCGTTACTGTTTTTGCAGTAAAAAGGCCTCAAAACCTAAGCTCTCGAGTCCGCTGCTACATAGCTCTACCAACGTAGTTCTGAAAACCATGCAAAGCTAAGTGAAGTGAGATTAACTGAATATATTTATGGCCGAGATTTTTTGCAAAGTTTTTGGGCTCATATTCGTGAGGTTGTTGGGTATAATGTGGTCGCTTAGGATCCCACAGTAATCTGTGTTAAGAATTTGGTATCTACGAGAAGATTGATCAAACTATTTATTTAAAAACCTCTTTCGTGTAAGGCAAGTACTTTCATGTACTCTGTGGCTAGCCAAACCTGAAGGTGGTTTTTTACCGCAGAAAAAGTGCCGAACACTTCCTTACCACGACTGTTCGGTCGGAGACTTGTATTGTATCCTTGGCGCTTCACGTCGCCCTTACAAAATCGTCGTCAACGCGCGAGAGTCTAGACCAAAAACACCACCGGGATCGCGGTGCGACAAGACCAGCTGCTGGCGTTCACCAAAGACTGCTACAGCGGCCAATCTATCTCTAGGCATCCCTGTTGGAAACCTCTCCTGGCTTCTTGGTGATATTTGCCGCGTTGATACCACACGGTTCACCACCTCTATACTTAATCTAATTTCTAGACACGTTTAACTAACAACTAAGGTTTTAGAACTACGATGTCCGACTCACCGAAGTTCACTTTTGGTGCTTCATCCGGAGGGGGCGGTGGGGCTCTGTTCAGCTCATCCACCAGCGGCTCTGGCGCTTCGTCCAACCCTTTTGCAGCAACTACTGGAGCGCCTTCAACTGTTGGAGGTGGCCTCCTCGGAAGCACTAGTGCTACATCTGGATCCAATACACAGAACCAATCTTCCATGTTCAGTGGCGGTAGTTCTCTGTTTAGTCCTGGCACCAGTCAACCAGTGTCGACAGGATTCAGTTTCGGGCAAAGGGGGGAATCGGATAGCAAGCCAGGTTCAACGCCAACTACTGGCCTATTTACACCAAACAGGACGTCGGCGCCGTCCAACGTAGGGCAAACTCAGACTAGTGGTTTTTTCGGATCTGTGAGCAATCCCACTCCTTTAACCAGCGGGCTATTCTCTGGTACAGGCTCCAATACAAGCAATGCCCCCTCTGGGTCTACTACACCCGCGTCAAGCAAACCTTTTAGTGAAGGTATATTTGGTCAGAACCCATCCACAACCCCAGCTGGTCCTCCTCCATCTAGTGCAAGCACTTCTGCTAGCACAAGCGCTGGCCCAGGTGCAGCGAATCTCCTTAGTAAACCACCCCAACAGCAGCAGAGCAACCTCTTCGGTGCACAGGGAAATACCTTAGCGTCTACCAAGGCGCAGGGAAGTATGTTTAATCTAGGGAGCAATCAAGCATCCAATCAACAAACACCGGCCACAAGTGCACCGACTCTTACCCTATTCGGCGGGACTTCTCTTGCGACTGGTGGTCTTTTCGGTGGCCAGAAGGTGAACACCTCGACGTCAGCGCCTGGCCAGGCACCTACCAATCTCTTCCAAGCTGCTGGCGGCAGTAGCCTCTTCAGTAATCCTCCCGGCAAAGGTCCTGCTCTACAATCTCCGAGCACTAGCCCTTTTTCTGGTTTCAACCTGCCAACTTCAACAGCTTCCACTCCAGCCGCTAGCGGACTGTCGGGTCAGAAGCCACTTGGCTTTGCAAGCCCTATAAATACGCAGTCACAAACACCCAACAAGCCAATGTTTTCTTCCATGGGCAGTGGAGCATCCTCGACGCCAACCGCGCAAAAGCCGGTGTTGAGCTTCTCTCCTACACCAGCTCAGCCTCCGGCGGCTTCTACTGCAGCCTCTGCGACCGGTTCTTTGTTTAACTTTGCCCCTGCAACTAGCGTTTCTTCGGCGCCAGCGGCCACATCTACCGCATCTGCTCCATCGATGAATCTCTTCGCAGGCGTAGGAAAACCTTCTGGTGTGGCCACGACCACGTCGATTGCAACTCCAGCCAGCACCGCACCTATAGGCCCAGCCGCGACTACTTCGGCCGCAGCGCCTAGTCCCTTTAAGACCACGACTGCTACATCGTCTTCAGCGCCAGCACCTAACCCGTTTAAGGCCACAACTGCTATGTCGTCTCCAGCACCGACACCTAACCTCTTTGGAGTTGCGACTGCTACATCGTCTTCGGCACCAGCTCCGGGTATTTTTGGGACCACCACATCAGCGGCGCCATCTTCTACGTCAGCTTCGAGCCCGTTTGGGGCTACAGTTACTGCTGCGTCATCTTCGGCGCCCGTGCTAAAGGGTACTACTGAGACTGCGGTTACGGCGCCGCCTACTACCGCCGCCCCTGCTGCGGGGGCTCTTGGAGGCTCAACATCCGGTCCAGCGCCAGCACCACAATCCAGACTGAAAAACAAAACCATGGAAGAAATCCTTACCCGTTGGGCGTCGGATCTTTCCAAATACCAAAAGGAATTTCAAAATCAGGCAGACAAAGTCGCTAGTTGGGATAAAATGTTGGTCGAGAATGGAAAGAAGATATCTGACCTATACAATGCCACATTTGATGCTGAAAGGCAGAGCGCGGAGGTTGAGAGGCAATTAAGTCAGGTAGAGGGTCAGCAGGAGGAATTGAGTGGATGGCTGGATAAGTACGAACGTGAGGTGGATGAATTGTATACCAGGCAGGTCGGCCATGGAGACACCCTTCAGGGTCCGGATCAGGAAAGGGAACGAACGTGAGTTTGAATCCGCCCCATAGAAAGCTTCTTTTAAGCCGAATCTGACCGCATGGCTACATTAGATATAAACTTGCGGAGAAACTGAATGATCGCTTGGAGGAAATGGGTAAGGATCTTACAAGCATGATTGAAGAGATCAACAATGCCTCGGGTTCGCTTAATAAATCTAGCAAGCCTGACGATCCTGTAAGCAATTTCATCCCTGTGCTGCTGGAATTTGTTATGCTAATACCATTTGCGTTCCCTCGCACCAGCTTTCTCAAATTGTCAAGGTTCTCAATAGCCACCTCTCGCAGCTTCAATGGATCGACCAGAATGCTGCAACACTCCAATCGAAGGTGTCGGCTGCTCAAAAGGCTGGGCAGGGTATTGGATCCAATGGTTATGGCGGGCTTGGGGAGGAGGCCACAGACGACTTTTACAGGTCGTTCCGAGGGAGGAGGTAGGAGGAGAAAAAATTCATCAGCGCGCGTAACCACTATGGGTAATCTTCACCACAAGGCTATTTCCCTTTTTGCAATTCGTAGATTCTAGTTCTTGTCTGCGAGGGATTAGGATAAATTCTCCAACTTATTGTAGTCGGAGGTGGGACAACACATGTATGATAGAAGCTTAATTGCTTGATAAATACAGTTTCTTGCATCTTTTCCCCCCTAATCGGTCCGTGCCTTCACCATCAATATCGATATACTAAATTTACGGTCTATTCTGACGATTCGTCATATCTTAGCATTTGTTTTCTGGCCCAGTCTCCAGTTCCCCAACACGGGTAGCTAGGTTCGGCGGCTAACCCTCTCGAACCATGGCCATTAGTTGTGCTCCCCACCCTGCTCCTTCGTATACTCTTCACTATAGTTTAGCAAGTTAGTAACGAGGAAATCCAGATGGAAGATTAGAGATACGTACATGTGCTTATCAAGCTCGTCGAGGTGCTGACGCTGCTGTTTTAGCTTTTCCTTGAGTGCAGCCAGCCTGACAATTGCCGTTGGTTAGTATGCATATGCACATCGCTGGTATGGCTGGCCTAACGCGAGAGGGCAGTGCTGAGGGCGACTCACTTTTCCAGTTCCTTCTTCCGGACATAGTAGTCCTCGTTTGCCTTCTCACGCTTGGTGAAGGAGTCGCTGCGGGAGAGGGTGCACGCATCAGCCTTATCCCCTGGGAGCGGCTCTATCTCGTGGGATTTGGAAGAGGACCTACCCTTGAGCTTCGCCGCCCGCCCTCGAGAAACCCGAGCCAGTAGATCCCTCAGACATGTTTCGAACAGTGATGCGCCCTGTGGCAGTGCTGAGAGCAGCCGGACGACGCACAGAGCTGAGGACTGCTGTGCGGAGCATACTTGACGTAGTTTGCAGAACACCGGTCAAATTGGGATGAGGAGTGATTTGTTTTGGGAGTGTCGTTGTGGATGGGCGATCGGATGATCTGGTTGGGCCACTTCTCGGCTGTAGCAAAGTGACGGCATCGTCAGGTGAGCACAGCAGGGACCTGGGAATACCACAGCCCCTCGACCAGAGTCCGACATCAGGTCTGCAGTCGGGCTCACGTTGATCTACGAGTGCACGGTATCCTGAAAAAAAAAGGATGCAAAACCCTGCGAGGTCACGAGATCCCGCCAGATCTACGGAGTATATTGTTCACATACCCGCTATGGCGTCCAGCCGTTGAGTTTATGCTCCGCAGGCTTGGGGGCAGAAACCTCCTGCAGCAAGTCGCCTCGCCGCGCAGCCTTGGTAGGGCGCAAGCCACGGGGACTCGCAGATGGAATGCCAGATATGTAGTAGTCTTGCATGCCAGGGGAAGTCGGTGGAATCTGGGAGAGACTTTTGAGAGGAGCAGCCCTTCACTGGTGCAATCAACAAAGCACATTTCGACATGTCCAGTTCACATACTCGTGCTCTGTAGTGTAGTCGGTAGATGCCCGAAAGTTTCCGCCTCACCGTCCAGCCTAGCCATAGCAATGGGGAGATGCAGTGAGGGTGCTGAGAGTGCAGTGGAGTGAGCTGCGCTGCACCAACCCCAGCACCGCGTGCAAAATCAGGGTCCTTGAAATTACATGTGTCCAGGCATGTCTTGGACGCCAACTGGCTGATGGGGAGCGTTGCAGGTTTGATGAGTGTTTGTGCGGATAAAAGTTCCACCAAGAACTCCGCCGATCGCTGCTGTTCTGGGTTTAGCGCATTCGCGGCAAGCGAAAAGGAGGGCCGCACTTGCCCACAACTTCGCCCTCTTCATCTTCCATCATCGTCGTCGTCCGCCATCCCGCTTCCTTGAACCTCTCAATACCGCATCCTGCCACAACCCCAACTCACGCTCTCCGCAAGCTCACTGATTCCTTGATCTGACCGAGATCCTTCTTTTGAATTCCCATCTTGTTCCTCTCCTAATTCCAAAGGTGAGCGGCACTTTTCTTCTCGCGTGTCATCTACCCAACGTGCGCCATCTTGGGGCGGAGTAAGACAGAACCCGATTGCTGCCAACCCGTCTGTGGATGGGGGGGAATCCGCCCATCTTGCATCAAACAGTTGATTGTGATGGTGCATGAGACCGGGTTATGAAGTTTTACTGTTTCTCAATAACACAGAGCCGACTGGTCTCGCGACCCCGCAGAACAGTAGTTCTTTGCTGGGCCTAGTTCTGCTGTGCAACTGCGTTGCGGCTAGTAACACATGGGTCTGGTGTGCGCGCTGAGCATCACTACCCCAGAACATAGACCAACCTTTGAGCACTCATAACAAGAGGCTACGCGTGCCAAGAACCAGATGCTAACGTGGGGCTCAGTAGACTGTACACTCAGATACAATGGGTTATGAAGACTCTGTTTACCTGGCCAAGCTCGCTGAGCAGGCTGAGCGTTATGAAGGTTTGTCTCTCCCTGTTACAATAAGTGCACAAATGTCTAATCCATTTTTCGTATAGAGATGGTTGAGAACATGAAAAATGTTGCCTCAGCGGATCAAGAACTCTCTGTTGAAGAACGGAACCTCTTGTCTGTTGCCTACAAGAATGTTATTGGTGCCCGTCGTGCATCATGGAGAATTGTCACATCTATCGAGCAGAAGGAGGAGTCCAAGGGCAACGAGGCTCAGGTCACCTTGATCAAGGAGTACCGCCAAAAGATTGAAGCTGAACTTGCTAAAATCTGTGAGGACATCCTAGAGGTACTTGACAAGCATTTGATTCCCTCTGCTCAAAGTGGAGAATCCAAAGTCTTTTACCATAAAATGTGAGCAATAGTTTCCTAATCTATAATCTTACGATAATCATACTGACGCTGTATGTGCTCTCAGGAAGGGCGACTATCATCGTTACCTCGCGGAATTTGCTCTCGGTGATAAGCGCAAGCAGTCCGCCGACAAGTCCTTGGATGCCTACAAGAACGCTACCGAAGTTGCCCAAACTGACCTTGCTCCTACTCATCCCATCCGCCTTGGCCTTGCTCTTAACTTCTCAGTCTTCTACTACGAAATTCTCAACTCTCCTGATCAAGCATGCCATCTCGCCAAGCAAGCATTTGATGATGCTATTGCCGGTATGACGAGCATTCAAGCTTCTGTTCTACACGAGCTAACCCGTTCTCTAGAGTTAGATACCTTAAGTGAAGAAAGCTACAAGGACTCTACACTTATCATGCAATTGCTCCGAGACAATCTGGTTAGTCTCATCACCTACCCCCACTTTTGGACTTCTATTACTAATACCCTTTTAGACCCTCTGGACATCATCTGAAGCAGAGCCGGCTCCTGAAAGCGGCGCCCCCTCTTCTGCTGAACCCAAGGAACCTGCTGATGCTGGCGAGCCTACCGAGGCGAAGCCCGAGGCTGAGTAAATGGTGTCTTTGAATGGGAATCTACGATGGTAGGACAGGAGAGGGGGGGGGGGGTGGTCAGAATGGTTACCGGTGATGAACTAGCTTGAAAGATAGTAGATACGGGGCGGCCAGCTTCACACAGCATGAGATATTTCCGCTCTTCTCCTTCGCCCTTGGTTTGTGAAACTTCGCTGTTTCTCGTCCATCTCTTACCATCTTTTCAAGCGAACTCTGCTGGCACCCATGAATTTCGCAACCCTATCGTTTTCTCTTCAATCCGCAGAGTGGATCTACCAGGCTACCCCGTGTGTGCGGTGAGGAACCAAATGGAACTAAAAGCCCATCTCAGTGTTATGACAAGCTGATGCTGTTTCATCACGGTCATTAGCACTTCACCAACCGCCCCCTTTCTTCTGGTATGTGGTTGCTTGTGCTTTGCGTAAATGCTGTTGTTTCTCTTATCGGGTTTCCTCTCCACAAATTCAAACTATGGTTAGCAGTTTAGAGAAAAGAAATCACCTGAGTTTGTTGGTTCCTTTTAATATGAGCAGCTGGACCTGCAGCGCAAGATATCCGTGGCTACCAGTCTCGCTCTTTCCTTGGGAGGGTAGACATGTCTGTTCTGCTTGCGTTATTCTCTTAGAGCTATTGCTAGACGCGAAAACCGCGTGTAGAGGGTCAGTGGAACCTAGAGAGAGGTAGAGAGAGGGTTTAAACTAAGGCTAAGAGGTTGTGTAATTCGCCTCTAAGGAAGGTACTTCCACTGATTGGAATTTGCAGCGGCTCTGGAAGATAAGAGGCTATTATTTGCTGAGATGGCGGTCGAATGAAATTCCCGGCCTGCGAGGATTCTATTGTCGTTTTGGGTTAAGCGCTTTGCGCCCTTGTGATTGACTATGCCTAAAACGATCAATCATTTCTGGGCGATGCGAAACAGTCGGAGATATCTCCTCGAATAATACGGAGTACTCCCTGGAGGCCTCAGGATATCCAGCGTATCTACCTGCACACAGGCAGTCTGTGCCCATTACGCTCTTTACGTGACACTTTGTCCCATTCCTTCTTGGCACCGACAGCGTATCGGTGGATCCCACAACGCTCCAGTGTGATAAGGAGACGGAGACGTTAGGAACACCATCGCTTACCCCAACGAGCTTTCTCTAGGAATCGACGTGTGGGCATAGAAGCTGTACAGAGTCTTCAGCGAGTCCATTCCCTGAGCTCTTGCACTTAGCTCGATAGGGAGAACTCTGCTGGGTGAAGATGCACGCCGACTTTCGATTGCCGCTTGGCCACCTGCTTGCTACCCTTCTCGCGCTCTCGCTGAGTGAAGCCTTCTACATACCAGGTACTCTATTCCTCGCCCTTGTTGTCATATAGTGTCTCAATACGACCAAGCAATCGGGGCTGATCAGCAGAGTTGTCACTTAGGATGGTCAATCAAGAGTTACAAGGAGGATGAACCTATTCCTTTACTCGTTAATAAAATCTATTCTGATAATACACAACTGCAGTATGCGTACTTTGACCTGCCATTCGTACGTCCTACGCCCCGCGGCCGCACTACCTGGGCCATGGTATGGGGAAAGTTACGCTGACTTGCCTACTCGTAGATTTGCCCCCCGACAGGTCGAACGCGCACTGGGTCTTCTCTGATAAGCGGACATAGCATCTCACTCAACTTGGGTGAGGTCCTTCGCGGAGACCGAATCATGGCGTCTGATTACGAACTCGCGATGGGCAAGGACACCGAGTGCCAATCCCTCTGCAGTCGAACCGTTGACCGCTATGCCCTAAGGAGAGCTCGAGAGCTTATCGATAGTGGCTACGTAGCGGAGTGGATTGTCGACAACCTTCCGGGAGCAACAAGTTTCGTCACGATTGACAAGTCACGAAAGTATTACGCTGCTGGATTTAAATTGGGTCATAAGGATATCTCCCCAGACACCGGGAAGCCCAGATACTTCATCAACAATCACGTCACAATAGTGATTCGGTGGCGGAAAGCACCAGGGAAGGATGGAGAGAGGGGAGGGAAGGTGGTTGTCGGATTTGAGGTGTATCCAAAGAGCATAAGCGACGAGTACTGGAAGTACGACTCATGCTCTGAGGATATACGCAACGTCGAAGAAGGGATGGAGCTCCACCTTCCTTCAAATACTACGACCGAGGAAAACCCTACTAGTTCCAGACTCTTATATGCACCGCCACAAGTCGAAGAGGACATGAACGATGGGGCGACTCTCAACATTTCCTATAGTTATTCGGTATATTTCCGCGAGGAAACTAATGTGGAATGGGCGAATAGGTGGGACCTCTATTTTGTAAATGAGGAAGGTAGTTCAAAGATTCACTGGTTGGCTATTTTCAACTCTATTTTCATCGCTACCTTCCTAACGGCTGTCGTTGGAGTCATCGTTGCAAGGACTATCAAAAGCGATATGAAGAGCTTCTCGAAAGACAGTGGTATGGAAGAGGGAAAGCTCAAGCTCAAGCTCAAAAGGCCACGAAATGGTAATATATCACCCAAGATTGGAGAAAAGGAGTCGAGCGGTCTTTTGGAGCAGAATGGAGATGTTGATAATGATGCCGATGTTTCCTCTGATGAAGAGTTATTGGAAGACTTGACTGGGTGGAAACTCCTTCACGGGGATGTCTTCCGAAGCCCTTCATACGGTGGGTTACTTGCTCCGCTCGTTGGTTCCGGAATGCAACTTGTTTTCATGGCTAGCGGCCTCTTGTTGCTGAGCTGCCTGGGGGTGCTGAATCCAAGCTGGAGGGGCGGCTTTGTCAGTGTCGGGTTCGGTTTGTTTATCTTTGCGGGTATGTTTTCTGGTTATTTTTCCGGGAGGGTGTACAAGACGTTTGGAGGTGAGGATTGGCGTAAAAATACTCTTATGGTGAGTGGTGAAGCTCCCCACCCCTAGAATATCCTAGAGGTGCTAACTGTGTGGCGGCAGACGGCGATTCTCTTCCCTGGCTTACTGTTCACCACGGTATTTATCCTGAATTTGTTCGTCTGGGCTCAGGCCTCTAGTACGGCCATACCATTCAGCACCCTCATCGCGCTCAATTTCTTGTGGCTTTTCATTCAACTCCCTCTTGTTTACGCAGGCAGCTGGTACGGCTATGTTCGGACGGGCCCCTGGACTCACCCAACCAAGACGAACCAGATCGCCCGACAAGTACCGCAGCAGTCGTGGTATATTAGGGAGGTGCAGAGCGTGCTCCTCGCGGGTTTGGTACCGTTTGCAGTCATTTTCATTGAGCTGCTTTTCGTTTTTAGGAGTCTGTGGCAGGATAAGTCGGGATATTATTATGTATTCGGGTTTTTGGCAGTGGTTTTTATCCTTACGATTATTACGGTTATCGAGGTCACAGTTGTGACGACGTATTTCCAGCTTTGCGCTGAGGTAAGGGTTCCCTTTCTTCCATTAATGCCACTAGAAAGTCACCCAACTGACCACAATGTTTAGAACTACAACTGGTGGTGGCAGTCTTTCTTCATCGGCGGCGGTAGCGCCATCTGGATTTTCCTCTACTGCACATGGTACTACTTCACGAACCTCCACATCCACGGTTTCATATCGAGTATCCTATTCTTCAGCTATAGTTTTCTAGCCTGCCTGGTGTATGGATTGTTGACTGGCACTGTGGGGTTTCTGGCTGCTTACGCTTTTGTGAGGAGAATTTATGGGTGAGTTTACCCATCAATCGTACATGATAGAAGGAATTCGCTAACAGTTTTTCATGATCTGCAGCGCGATCAAGGCGGATTAAGCGCTCCCATACAGTCCTCCGTCCCGCCTTCTAATATTCCTCTCTTCCGTCGTTTCGTTTCAGTGTAGAATGTTTTACATTGATTGCAAGACGTTGGATGGCTAGCATCCGTCGCCATAGGTCTTAATGAACGAAGGGCAGACAATACCGAGGGATAGGAGGCAAAAGAGTTAGAATGGATTATTTCAAGTATACTTTTTCTTTCCTTTTTTTTTTCCCCTTCCGAGCTGGAGGTGCTAAATACTTTGATGCTTTTTCTTTTTCTTTTCCTCGTGCAATTCCGTGCATATCTTATGGTGTTGGTTAATAGATTAATGCATGGTGCCCTCTGAAAAAGAAAAAAATTGAGAGAGTTTCCTAGATACTTTGTGTGTACTATAATGGCATTTCCAAGTAATGACGTGCTACGAATGTACTGTACATACATATCTATAAGTGCCCCCTTAAATCTTACTCTCCCCCCCTTGCGGCACCTTAACCACCACCTTACCCCACGTCTCCCGCCCTGCCAACGCCTTCAGTGCCTCCCCCACCCTCTCCAACCCTACAAACTCCCTCTCGCCCCAAGCCATGGGCTTAAACGTACCCTTTTCAATCAGTTCAAAAACCCCCTTCCAAACCTTCTCCACCGTCTCCGGCTCCTCCTTTATAAACCTCCCCCAAAACACGCCCACCAGACTCACATTCTTGAGCAACACCCTATTCGCAGCAACCTTCTCGATGGTGCCAGAGGCGAAGCCAATTACAAGCAGACGCGCATTCCAGGCCGAGCAGGTTAGGGACGGGTTTAGGAGGCCGACGGGGTCGAAGACTACGTCGACCCCGCGAGAGGATGGAGTTAGGGATTTGGCTGCGGAGGGCCAGGTGGGGGATGTGCTGAGGAGTGTGTGGTCGGCGCCGTAGAGCCGCGCAATACGGAGTTTAGCTGGGGTGCTGGCTGTGGCTATGACGGTTGCGCCGAGAGATTTGGCAATTTGGATAGCGGTGAGGCCAACACCGCCCGCGGAGGCGTGGATTAGGACGTATTCGCCTGGGACGGGGTGAGGAGGTCAGTTTGTTAGTTGGGTCTCTAGGGAATATACATATATATAAACCCTACCTTTCTGCACTTTCGCACGAAAAACCAACGCTGCATAGCTCGTCGGTGCCGTGACCATCAACCCCGCAGCGTCCTGAAAACTCCATCCCTCGGGCATCCTCCTCAGCCCCTCCTCCGGCACCGCTATCGCCTCCGCAAAGGCGCCCTGCGCGGCCCCAAACACCTTATCCCCAACCTTATATACATGGCTCCCACCCCCTCCACTTGGGGAGGCGCTAGGCGTGGCAACCACCACGCCCGAAAACTCCATACCTGATATCCATGGGAAGGGCGGCTGGATTTGGTACTTCCCCCGGATTTGGAGGAGGTCGAAGAAGTTTGTGGCGCAGGCATGGATGCGGATTAGGTATTCGTTGGGTTTGGGGGTTGGTGGGGAAATCTGAGTGGGCTTGAGATCTTCGGGACTCTGTGGGCGGGGCGGGGGGAGGGAGGTTAGCTCTCTGTTCATGTGGAAGGGTGCGGGGGTGGGGTCGGCAATTGGGGCGGGAGGGTTACTTTGACATATTCTTTGATCTGTATGGCTTTCATGTTGCTGTTATCCTTTGGGGAGGCCAATAAGGTGATAGAGTAGTGGAGTTGAGAGAAGCTTGCTGACGTCCATTGTGTAAGGAGATGATGGGTGTGGTGAAGCTCTCTGTGCCGAGGCAATTGCCAGGATCAAGTATGTACCTCGTAGTCAAACTTCTCTTCATTGGCATCTCCAGGGAACAGCTCAGAAATGCTTGTTTCCCATGGCACCTTCGTTACCTCAATGTCTCATCGGGCTAGCTCCACCTTTCCCCACTACAGCCTCTACGTACATGTTGATTACTCACGATCCACTCTGCCTGGCAAAGGAGCGTATGAGCTTCCGGGGCCGGTATGGCCACAATACCTCACTCAAATCAAACATCTGTGGGAGGGCGAGAGAGAGGGAGAGAGCAAAACATCTGCGGCACCCCAATGAGGAAAATCCCGCGTCCCACATGTAGCGATAGAGATCCTAAGTTGCTGCAAATTGACATCCCATCACAAGGTACAGTCCGCATCTTTTTAAAAGAATGGCAGTATTTAACATGCTCTGTAAACGCCCCGTAAAACGCAACTCAACACGACGACCTGGGCACGAAGCCGATGCTGCTAGGGTAACTCGGACAACGGGAATCCCGGAGAGTATTTCCGCGGGGTACATGCAATCTATTTTGCGAAGGGTAGAGGAAATGAAGGTCGCGAATGCTGGTCTTAGTACATTGGGGATTTTGACCCGCCAATCGTCAACGGGTATTTGTGATGGAGAGGGCCTCGGTTTGCGAGGCCAAGTATATATGACGGAACCGGCGAGTGTCATTTTGCACGGTTTCCCTTCCCTTTGCTTGCGCCGGTAGCTGTGATCTTACTTGTCGACATGAGTTCGCCGATATATCTATTCCATCATGTTAAAGAGAGAAAACATGTCTTTATTCGATTGAACGTACGACTGTAGAAACTTATTTTCTCCTTCAAGCTTGTCATGCTCTGATTTAACGGACTCGACACGATCAACAAGAGCTAAAAGGCTGGAATGTAAGGCTTTTGCTTGTCTATAGAGCTGTCAGAGCCCGTGCTCCCTTTGGCTTTGAGAATGTTCAGAGATTGCGTACTCTTCAAGTGCCCGCCGTGCTTGCTCCCCCATCTTCTGTACGTCCTGGCTATTTCTCCTTGGGCTCATAGTTCTCGCATCATCTTCATCGTAGACCTCGTCCGTCAGTTCCAACTGTGAACTGTCTCGGTCAACTATGATAGACGCGCTATGCCTATGAAGCCCAAGTTTCGGCCGCCGCTGGTACGGCGCAGGGTGATCATCATTTATCGAGGAAGCGGAAGAGGATGGCTGGGACTTGGAAACAGGTCGCGACTCTATCGACACGGGGTCCGCCAGTGACGGAGTTGGACCGTGCTCCCCAGACATTTTCCAGGAACAGAAACTGCAACGAGAATCTGAACGGCCTTAGACCTCCATGCAGCGAGGAATCGGAGCCGGGTATATAGAGCAGACCATGAATCGCAGTACAGAGAGGAGCCTGTGGAGGCAGAGTGTTGTTGGGTCGAGCAAAGTTGTGTCTGGGTTCTGCTTGGAGCGAGCTGTGAGCTCGAGAGGAGACTTGGGAGGTGTAAGGGAGGGAAGAATCAGGGAGGGAACGTTGGACTTTGGGAGTTTCGGGAGGCGTTTTGGCGGGTTCCGTGAGCCTTCAGCAAATGAACTGTGGATTACATGGTTTGCAGAGGCGTCAAGTGCCAAACCAACAGGCAGGCGTCAACAGCACGGCCATTGGTTGCGACGGGATGCGTGTGGAAGGGCTTCATCTCCAGCGCCCACGCTATGACGCAGCCAAGCTGACCACAGTGGGAAGCGATGATCGCTGGTCCCGCCCGCCGTAATTTACTCGTGCGGTGACTTTTCTCCCGACTGCGGCCACCGAATCACCCCCACCGCATCACATCACCCCCATCACCCACCGCATCACCCACCCCATCACCCACCCCATCTCCCCCCACTAAAATGCTTGCATCTGCCACTCTGCACTCTTTCCGTCTGCCCTCACGCGACCGGACGACGTCGCCAAGCAGATGCGTACTCTAGAGTAGATTCTATTATAAAGGCCTGGAAGGGTCTGGAAGGCTGAGCGCACCAGTTGAGCTCACCGCAAGAACGATGAGAGGGAAAGCGCCCCATGATGCGCTCCAGGTCCTCCAATCTGAAACTCGTGATCTGCAGACTCCGCTGAGCGGACTGCGGTGGCAATGGGCGATCTCAGCAGGCGCATGTCCCGGTATCCTGCTGTCAGGGGACCCTCCAACGAGACACCTCCGATCCAGCATCTATCAGTTGTACTACGGCGTATAGTTGGCGCCGTTGCGCCTAGAGCTGCGACAGCTAGCCTAGTGTCACGTACTACGTAGTATGTAAACGCGGCAGTAAAAGTATGGCGGAAGCAACACAACATGCCAGTGAAATGGCGTCCGAAAGCTGAAGTTTTTTTTGTTCCCAACTTAAGCTTCCACGACTCCGTACCCATTTCGTTCCCTACTTCCTGCCCTCCAGCAAACATCAGGCAATCCCAAGGAAAGAAGCTGTGAAGGAGCCTATTCTAGCTCCCCGTGTTACAAATGATGAGTACTTCGTCCACCAGTCTGGGGCAAAGATCATAGTGGAGTTCATGTGTACAATATTGTCACCCATTGGCACTATTCCTAAAATGGAAAACGGGACATCTTTCGTTATTTAATTTCGCCCTCTCCTCTTCACTCACCTCACAGGAGGTTGAAACCCTTCTCATTTCTATTGGGATGGCTTCAATCTATGCTTCCCTAGCCTCATTGCTCTTTGAGGACAAATATTCAGATCTCACGATCACCTGTGGCGGGCGGACACTCCGAGCTCACAGAGCCGTAGTCTGTCCGCAGGCCCCTTTCTTCGACAAGGCCTGCGACGGTGGCTTCAAGGTACCATTTTCGTCCCGCCCAAGACATCGCGTCTGCACCGACATACCCTATTAACAAGAATTCACGTCCAGGAATCTATCAGCCAGGTCGTCGATCTGCCAGATGACGATCCCGATATCCTCGAGCGATTTCTCCAATTTCTCTACACGGGTACCTACGAGGATGGCGAGTATCCTGTTCTTAATAGGCCATCCCTGCCTGCTACCATGGCTCCCGAGGAAGTGCAAGAGGAACTTGACCAAGCTCTGGGTATCGGTGCCATGAATGTTAGCGATGGACGTGGAAAAGTACCGGAGGCAAAGTCGCGAGATCCCACTGACCCGGGAGACAGGGACGAGGGAGATGAGAGCGAAGCAGACTATGAGGAGGAGGAGGAGGAGGAGGAGGAAGAGGAGGAGGAAGAGGATGATGATGAAATCGAATACAACGAGTTTGACGAGTCTGGCGGTAGCGACCATGCAGCCAACCTGACAAAGGACGCCGAGGGGGTCTCGCACCAGACCGACTGGCCACACAGCCTATTCACGTCTCTTCGCGTATACGTCATGGCCGACAAGTTCGGCGTGCCGGCCCTCAAGCTCCTGGCGCGCAAGCGATTCTACCGGACAGCGGAGAAAATCTACGTTACTTGTGAGGACTTCCCCGCGGTAGTTGATGAAATGTATCGCAGCACGCCACCAAACGACATTGCCATGCGAGAGATACCATGCCGCCTTATCGCTAACCAATACTTCGAGGAAAAGGCTCTAAAGGAGAGAGTGGATCCTGTAATGCGGGAGCATGGGGATCTTGCAGTCAACGTTATGAATTACATGTTTTTTCTCAGGGGATATGGCAAATCTCTAGAGGGCATCGAGAAACTATTGTCGTAGTACCCCATTTGCAGTAAAAACCTAATGGATATGGATTCAACATTGCAATCAAAACGTGAGACTCCCATTAATCAATAAAAACCAAAAATTTTACATAATTCGAATGTAAGAGTAGATATATGTATATATATCGAAATATCCACATCAGTATAGCGGCATCTTATCAATCCTAGATTCCAAAAAAAGATTGTGGATCCGATCCCCACACGGATAACCTTATGGGCTGATAACCCAGGGACAATTCTAGCTGGGAGGCCTAGCTAGCTTTAGGCAATATTCCACCAAAGTAAGGAAAATACTTGTGTAATATAGTCCGCAAACTCCACCACTTTTCGGCTTGCTTCGGTGGCTGCCTGTCGCTCGAGTGCTCTAGCCTAGGGAGTGTATCCGACTGAGAATTTGGGGGAGAAGTGTTCGCAACTGTCTCAGTAGCCACTCTAGCGGTAGCTGGTTCTTGCTCCACCCTCCCCTCGCGAGCGTCTATATATTCTCGGATCTCTTGCAACTCTTTCAGTCGCGCTTCTCGACGCTCTAAGACCGCTTGACCTACGACTTTGTTAGCATTGTATTCGTGCTAGTGTTTAAACGGCAGTTACCTACTCGGTACGTAACGAAACCCTCCCATTTCTGTCAAGCCAGGTTGGTTTGATAGATTCAGAGGCTTACTAGTAGTTTGGGAAGAAATAACTCTTGAAATGATACCACACAAGGATTTCGTTCAGGCAAATAGCTCGCCTGCGTAAAGCTTTGATGAAGTGTTGAGAGATCGCGAGGGCTATGCGGTAGAACTTCCAGAGCACCTTAGATGATGTGGACAGCCATGTAGCGAAAGTTTTTTCGCAGCAGACGGCAGCGGGTAGGGAGAAGGCTGAGAAATATTGTCGGGCTACCTTGTGAATCTACATCTCATAATCATTGTCAACGCATTGGCGATAATGAGGCTCAGCCGATTCGAAAAGAATAAAATGCGGACGGATGCCGAAGACGTCGAGAAGGGCTATCCAGAGGAGTATCTCGCTGGTTACCCCGATTTTGCAGCATTCATCGCGTCCACAAAGGATTTTGCGGTGTTCCGATCATTCAATCGCTTGAGTGCCCGTAATATTTTGTACCTGCAGAGCGAGCTTCTATATCTTCAAAGTCAGCTCGATAATTTCGATCAAAAGGATTCAAGGTCCTTAGATATATCACAGAAGGCCGCAGCAAGGTGTTGGCGCATCTTTGCAAATCCTGATCCGAATGGGGAAACATTCGAGCATGACCAGAAACGATTGGAGCTCATCCTGAGGATCCGGCCTTTGCTGAAGGAATACAGTATGCAGTTCAGACAACGCGAGACACGTTGCGGTAGTGCTAACTACACGAAGAACTGTTGCTGCTCCTCCACTGGCGGACGCTAAACCTGGACACACCTTGTCCGCGGGTCATGGAGGCATTGTCAGAATGGTTTTCAGGCAGACAAAGGGACAACCAGACCCTCATTGGGCCCGATGAGGATCTGTACGAGGACGTGGACGATCTCGTCGCTCTTAGCCCTGTCAAAAGTCGGGATCGCTTGTCGCAGTGGTTGCAAGGGCTAGGATTCGTTTTCACGGTGCGTTTAAGAGAGGATTTCGTAGTATCTGCTACAGCTAATAGCGTTCGGCACTTTGTAGAAAGGGCATAAGACATATCCGCTATCCTGGACCGGTATATATTACTTTGAAGACGAGCGTATATCCAAGGCCGTCAATATTGCCAGTACAATCACTGCTTTTGGGCTTTTATTCGCACCAGTCATCTCCCTTCACTATGTGAAAGCCATTGGTTTCAAATTCCTTATATTCGCCTTGTGCATAAGTGTCTTTGCGGCTTCTTTGGGTCTTATGACCACCGCAACCCGTGTCGAAGTGTTTGCGGCTACAGCAGCGTGCGTTCATCTTCCGCGCAATGCTGACTCAATTACTGACGATCTGGTACCAGGTACACGGCTGTTCTAGCTGTGTTTCTCAATGGAAACACCAAAGCTTAGATGAGTAGAGCGGTGAATCGATTTATTCTTCAAGTGCGCTATCAAGGTATTGTGTGTTCAGACGTGTTGGCGAACCCGCCAGTATTGAACGAAATTGGAGTCCGATCAAGATACGGCAATAAGTCCCTCGAGACCCTCGCCGCTGCCCCGAAGTCCAAAGTCCTTTTGACCCTTACTCTATAGCCCCAGCACGATCCACCAGCCCCAATAAGGTACCCTTACCACTCCCCTTGCCACTCAACCCCGGCCTCCATTTCCCATCCAACCGGAGCCGAACAACGGCTGCGTTCCGCAAAAGAACGCTGGAGCCCGTCATCATCCCCCTCTCCGTGCGCCAGTCCCCGACGTCTACGCTCTCTCCTCTGACACGTCCTAAGAGGCGGCTATTACTAATCTAGAAACCAAGACACGCATCCCCCAATCCCCTATGTCACGCTGGCTATCTAAGCCAAGCCGCTATATGAGTACTCCCGTTATCCTCCTCCTCAGGCTAAGCTGGAAGCTAACGCAACTATTCTAGCTTGAGTGTTAATTGAAAGCTGGGCGGTTCACAGTGATGTCCTCGTCCGTATCTGTGCCGCTGGCTCTGTGCCGTGCTGTGTCGTCAAACGGGAGGTCTCTCTCAGCAGAAGATGAAGGTACTGCCCTCGACCGATTTCTGCCAAGATCGGGAGACGAAACGCATCTGATCATAAAAGTGGCTTGTAGAGCTGGTCAGCAGAGGACCCTATCAGCCTCAGCATTAGGTGAGACTCACCGTCGAAGCCATCGATAGATACCGAACGGGGTGGCATTGACAGGCCAGTGATTGCAGCGCAGCGGAACGGGTCACGACCATTCCATTGAGGGGTAGGATAGAGTAGGAACTCATCGCAGTATATTCATCTTTTCTCCCCCTACCCATTGTGGTTGCTAGTGAAACGCGAGAAAAAGGGAATAGTCGCAGTGCATGGTTCATCAATCCTACTAAAGCACCCAGTAGCCTTCACCACTACACAACCACCTCCACCCATCTATTATCCGACTACGTTTCCAATGCGCTGCCCGGATTAACTAAGTCCAAATGGCTCAGCCATCCGAAAATAGATGAGTCCAGCCCATTCGAACTACATCCGCCTTACTTCACGGAGGTGGAACGTCCCAACGTGGTAATTAGGGGGAAATGCATGCTCTGCCACCTCAGAGAACCAATTGATATAACCCTTGAACAGGGAGCGCGCCGAGAATTGCCGCCGAAAGACGCCGTTTACGAGCCCCCCACCACGTCATCCCACAGAGCTATGCTCGCTGCTGGCTAAAATCAGTGTCGCGTCATGGCCCAGAATTTTCGTCAACCGGAACCGTAGTGTCCGAACCACCCCCAGACACCAGGACAACAGAATTTTCCATGGTTCTCTTGTCTGGGTCCTTTAACAGTTGAAGCAGATCATCATTCTCCCAAGCCTGCGCAAGGGCGGGACGAACGGTCCCGACTAACTTTAGGATTAGCGATTCCGTAAGGCTGAGAATGAGAAGAAGAACGGAAAATGCGACAACGAAGCCGATTCCGAAAACACTGAGTGAGGTGTAGCCTATACTGTGAAATTTGACAAGTCTGCAGGTTACCTCCTTTGACCTTGTCGTGTTTAAGCGGTTGTCCATGCGGTCTTTATTTAGTGAGGGCGACATGTACCCTATGCGTAGGAGATTGAGTTGGATTCGTGCAAGGCTGATGTTGAACCAGTGCGAAACTTCCACCTTCCACTGCTCGCGGTCAACCCTCAACTGGAGCGGTTCTTCGTAGCTATCCATGAGCCGTAGTGCCCCACTGCCCCGCCTGCCAATGGCCTCGCCTATCCCGGAGAGGAGAATAGAGTACTTAACCAGGTTGGTTGCGGCTTGTTCTCGGAAGGGGACGGTTTTGTTGTCGTATGGCCACCAGCCCACGGGTTCTAGTACTGATTCTAGGGGTCCGCATTGGTTCTTGTCGGTGTTGCAGAGTTGGTATTGGTCGACGCAGGCGAGGGATGTAGCGAAGTAGTCTTTGAGGTAGTAAGTACGTCCGCTTGTTTCGCTTACAAGGGGATCCGTAGCTGAAAAGAATGGGTCGTAGGAAGGCTCAGTGAAGATTATTCCATTCATCGAGAGGTAAATTGCTGTTACGTAACCTTTGCCGCCTTTGGGAGCAAGTGGCGCATGTGGGACGATGGTCCTGCCCGGGTCGTTGTCTAGGGGATAGTGTGCGAGTCGGTAGCCGCTATAAGTGTCGTGCATCGCCAGGTAAGTGATATTGGTGCCATTCAGCATGCCAGGAGAATAGATGTATGCGAGAGGACCCTCGGGAGCAAGTTCGTAAGCTTTGTTCTGTTCGAGCGTGCCGTTCCCTTTCAGGGAGGTTGAGTTTCTCGGATAGATGAAGAGGCTGTTATCAAGGGGTGAGCAGGTCGTTATGCGACGGAACGAGTAGTGGGATGCCATGTTGATACCGAGTTTCGAGAATGGGAGATGACCCGTATCGAGAGCCAAGGCTGCGTTCTCGCCCTCCAGGCATATTTCAGATGCGAACGGGCAAGATGCATTATGTGTGGCCTTCCATTCGAGCGTCCGAGACGCAAGACGATTGCAATCGGCAATGTTTTCTGCTTCATAGCAGTTGCGGGCATAGTTCTCAGCTGCAGCAGTACCATTCGCTAGGGCGCTCATCCAGTCTAACTGATCATCTGTCATGGTTCCTAGCGTTTCGTTGCCATCCATTCGGGGCGTAATATAATACCCACAGTTCGCTCCGCCATCGCCAATTACTACATTGCCAAGGGAGATTTTCGACGTGAAGACGCCAGCACACAGGAACGAAAACCAGTGAAGCAGCGCTACCCCCAACACCGGTAAGAGCTTCCGGAGTGGCTGTGGGAATTTGCGCAGAGATGCCCGCTCTGCAAAGATGACCTCAATGAGTTTAATGACGACATTCAGATCAGCAGAGACAATTCTCAAGATTGCCCTTTGGGAGTCGCGAATAGGTTCACCTGTCCTCTGGGGTCGTCCTAGCATGTATAGTGCCATGCGCCAAAGCTTCCATGAACTGCCTGCTGCGACGGTCACGAGGACAGCGAGGAAGGCTAGAAGGGCGGCTGCGTCCTGGCTTGGTAGGGTTAACCTCTGTTGTAGTGGGAAGCTCTGATCATAGTCAGTCCAAACCCCGACATAGACACCGCCTGGATTGGGCATTGTGATTTCTTGTCTAGTGAAGAAAAAGAAAAAAAAAGCCTGTTCGGCGACGTCGGTGGAGCTTTTGGATTGGGGGAGGGGGAGGGGGGTTTTTGAGAGCTCAGACGCGGAGAAACACGGACTTCAAATAAACAAACACTTTATGGGGGGGGGGAGACATGGGCTTTTTTTTTTTTATTTATTCCAACTTGTATGCTCAAAAAGGCTGCAAAGCAAAAGAGAAAACGTCTGTCTGGCTGTCTGTCTGGCTGGCTCGGAAGTTTCCATGAGGTAATTGCGCCACATACACACACACACACGCACGCACCAAGCCTTTATTACTTTGCCCAAAGGAGGGAAGGGAGGGAGGAGGCCCTCCCTTGGCAGCCGAGGGAAAACAAAATACAATACCAGAAGCGCAGAGATGAATACACATGAGCATTTTCCAGCATACGGTATTAGGCTGTAGATATCCTATCTCTTGAATTGAATTGAAGGGCGCACTGCCTGCCTCTCCTTCCTCTCTCTCTCTCCCCGTGTGTGTGTGTGTGTGTGTGTGTGTGTGTGTGTGTGTGTGTATGTGAGCCTCGTCCCATCCCGTCCCTATTCCCAAAAAAAAAAACATTTCTTTTTTCCCTCTCTCCCTTTTAAAACTATAAAAAGAATCAAAACAAAATCTCCCTCAAAAAAAAAAAAAAAAAAAAAATAATTTGCATGCAATAACCTTCCCAGCTCCACACAATTGGGGGGCTTTGTTTAAGGCTGGGAATGTCCCCGGGTTTATGTACCTGATGGTGTAGCTGGTGTAGCTGGTTGGGGGGGGGGGGAATGGCTAAGGCGGCGGGGATTAGGCGGCTCTAGACCCCCCATCCCTGCCTTGCATAGCCTGGTTGAGGCTGAGTGCACGAGTTTCTATTCAATGGCACGGGCCTCGCGTTGATTAACTGCGGAGCACGCATGTCAGGTGGAGGGTTTGTTGAGGAGGAACTTTGAGTAAGTCTTGCAGTTTCTGAAGTAACAAACTCTATCAAACCGTCGATCATTGTTAGAAGGGAAGATAAACATGTCTATCTACCTTCAGAGCGTAAGGGCATGAAATGCCACTATTATGATTTGCATGAATCTCATCTTGGGTATCCCGAAGAATATATGGGGTGGAAATCGGGCAGATATGACTACGACGGAAGAAGTCATCGACTTGCCCAGCCCGTTCCACCGAGATTCATTACTCTCCGGCCGACGCCGCTCCGCCTACCATGAAGTCAGGACACGAGCCAGACGCCTCTTTCTGGCACGACGATGCACAATATCCTGGTGTTATAACTGAAGTCGCATATTCGCGGAAGAGGAAGAGGGTAGCCGAAGAATATCTTTTGGACTCGGACGCTGGTGTGCAAATTGTTCTCGGCCTAGACATTGAATACGGCAAGCGGAAAACGACATTGTCGGTATGGCGAACTCATGTGGTCCATACTGACGATGGGGATGAATTAAGAGTAGTTCAAGAAATCGCTGACGAGGTATGTTCCGTCCTAAGACAATATTATTCCGAGACTTCCTGATGCTGTATTTATCAGAAAACTCATCACCGTCTTCCTGTACCCCACATATCGCCACATTGACACGTCATCTAGCAATAATAGAGAACGTTAGATATTTCTAGAAAAGGAATGCGAGCCTTGCGGTGATGCGTCGGGAAGTTGGCTCGCCGAAAAATGGCCTCCGCCTCCGCTAACCTTCCCTGATCGCGGTAGAGAAGGCTTAGGTTGTTGGCTATGGCCAGTGTCGATGTGTGCTCCGAGCCCAGCGCCTTTTCGTACCCTGCCAGTGCCTGCTGATACATAGTTTCTGCCTCCATCAGCCTCCCCTGGTCAGAGTAGAGAGCACCCAGGTTGTTAAGTATACGCAGTGTCGATATGTGCTCTGGGCCTAGTGCCTTTTCATATCCTGCCAGTGCTCGCTGATACATGCCCTTTGCCTCCGCTAGCCTCCCCGGAACATGGTACAGAGTACCCAGGTTGCTGACTATGCGAAGTGTCAGCGTATGCTCCGGGCCCAGCGCCTTCTCATACCCTGCCAGTGCTCGCCTGTACATGGTCTCCGCCTCCGCTAGCCTGCCCTGACGGCTGTAGAGAGTGCCCAGGTTGTTGATCGTGCCCAGTATCGACATGTGTTCCGGGACTAATGTCTTCCTGTATCCTATCAGTGCGCGCTCGTACATGTCTTCTGCCTCCGCTAGTCTGCCCTGACGGCTGTAGAGATTGCCGAGGTTATTGACTATGCCAAGTATCGACGCGTGCTCCAGACCCAACGCCCGTTCGTACCCGGCCAACGCCCGCCGATACATAGTCTCCGCCTCCGTTAGCCTGTCTTGACGGCTGTAGAGATTGCCCAGGTTGTTAACCGTGCCCAGTGTTGACATGTGCTCCAGGCCCAGTGCCTTTTCGTATCCTACTAGCGCTCGCCCGTACATGGCCTCCGCCTCCGCTAGCCTTCCCTGATTGCTGTAGAGAATCCCCAGCTTGTGGAATAAGATATGGCTAGAAGACGTCTGCAGATGATTCTGTAAGGAATTTAATATTTGATTGGAATGTGGAAGGAGTCGTTGTTGTAAAACCCAGAAGTTTTTCTCTGATGCCATAGGAACCGCATATCCAACCGAAGCTAAATTCACCTGGAAAAATTCGTCATTTTGATCCCTACTGAGATACTTGAGGCACCAATCCTGGACAACGGGATGCATCGAGTAGCTATCAGTACCTTCTTTTGCTTCAATCATTGAGTAGTCGAGAAGTCTCTGTATGAAGCTGTTAAAACTGATTTCACCTGCAATAATCTTACAAAACCATTCGGGTGCCTTTCCATCATCATTGCCATGTTTTAACAACCCAAACCAAATATCCTGATTATCGAAGTAGGCCAAAAGCTGTAGAAGTTTTGCTGCAATTTCATCAACTTTCTTGATCTCTTCGTATGATATCATCCATGTGGTCTCAATAGTCCCATTTCTATATTGGCGCTGAGGACCGATTTGTTTTTGGAGATCAGACCATTGACTCTGGTAGAGTTGTAGATAGGTCGAAGGACATATCCCAGTTCGGCCCATATAAGATCCAGCCAAAATAATTGCAAGCGGAAGTCCGTCTAGTCTTCTCACAAGTTTACCTGCATCTAAGATTAGCCGCTGACTAAATGATGAAAATGCAAATTTGGGTCAGATTCAGCCTTACCTGGACCCCAACCGAGGGAACCTTCCCCTTGGGAATCTTCCCCTTGGATGAAAGTATTTCGAGCGCTATTGGCTAGTAGCATTAATGCTTCTTCGTCTCCTAATTTTCCAACTCGAAGAGATTCGCCAAGGCCTCCATCTGCAAGACGATTCAGACGCGTAGTAATAATTATAGATCCTTGGTCTGCTGGCGGAAAAAAGGTTTCTACGTCATAGGCCTCTTTATCTCGAGCCTCTGTGCCGTTATCTTTGTCAACGTTGTCAAAGATTACTAGCCAATTAGAGTTCCCTTCAAGAGCAAGCCAGGTCAAGACCTCTCTTGCTCGCTTTTCTGTATCTTCAATGTCTTTCGCATCCCCTGCGGCAGAACTTGGTTGCTGGTCACGAGGAAGCTGCTTAGCAATAGATGCAATGGACCGGACGAGCGACTCTCGAGTTTTTCCATTCAGCCAAAAGACAGCGGTGAACCTGTCTTGATGTTTTCTGGCAAACTCCATGGCTAATTGAGTTTTACCAATACCACCAAGACCATGTAGCACGAAGACTTTCCGCCTTTGAGAGTCAGGTGAGGGTAGTAAAATTTGCAATCGTCGCATTTCCAGATCTCGCCCCACGAACTTGCTGATCATTGGTACACTAGTTGGGTCGAACTTGACGCGAAAATCCGGTCTTCCTCCTAAGATGAACTTTGTTTAGCATTTGGATGTGGGAGATGAAGGCACGCACGATATTTAGGAAGCTGGCTCACCCGTTATTTCAGTTACAGTACGTGTGTTAACGTCTCCACCCTTCGGTATGATGCAGAGAAGTTCCTTAGCATATGCTGCCGCTGTTGCTGCAGCGTACTCCTGCCAACAATTATTCTTGTGAGTGTCTGCATAGTCACAGACCCCTCTTATGACAAGACACGGGAAATTGTCCATCAAGCCGGCCGCCTCCATTTCGAAGCAGAGCACATCGAGCTGCTCTCTTAATCGATCCCGGGTAACACCGTGTTTCATCACTTGATTCCCAGACGCTATGAGGCCGTAGTGAATCATTGGAATATCTCGGTTTCGGGCCGGTCGATCTACTAACCTGCCGGCATCGCAAGTCTCACATGTGTTATTACCTCCAACATGGTCATACGCTGCTTCATACAACCGATCATGATGTGCGCCCTGATATGAGAATTTCTGTTGCATATTTGGATATTTCGTTACCATGTCGGAGAGGAATTGGGAAATCTTATTTTCTCCCATCATATGATTGGCTTCTAGACGGGAAACCGCAGTCAGTAGCACTTGGGGTGGTTTATTCAATGAACCAGTCTGCGTAAACTGGCCTTCTCTAACTGTTTTTCCGAAGTCGTATTGTACCACACCCCCAAACCTCTTCCCTGGCTTGCTGACCACCACATCACCAAGTCGAACATCGCTTTCTTTACTGGGTACACCACCTCCAATGCCTACCATCAGGCCAAACCGTACTGACTCAAAACTGAATAGCATCCGGTCTGCCACCATAGCTGCAGAGGTGGTACCATATAATCCAGCCGGGAGGCAAGCGATAACGACATTATGCTTCCCGATACGACCTAAACAATAATTGTTTTGGTCAAATGGATGCTGCTCTAGCGGCTTCTCATGAATTTCGTCTAACATGGCCCTCGCTGCAGCCACCTCTAAGGACAAGGCGCAGATCCATCCAACCGTGTAGTCCCGATTCGATAGAGGGGGTAGGGGGGTAATGGTGCAGGAGTAATGCCGCAGCAATGACAGTCTGGTGCTTCTGAAACTTTGATGCCGGACTGAATTGGGAAAGATTCGTCTCATAGTTGTAACGCCTTCGAGCGATATATTTTGAAGGCTCCAGACCTATGACCGCGGAAGTCGATGCCAGGGCGGATGGCAGCAGACGCAGAGGGATGATGTTCAACAAAGCGTGTCAGGGTTATCTCTATGCTGCGGATGACGCCAAGGTTGTCGTGCTGGAGCCCATAACTGGGTTTTAGAAGAGGTATCAATTAGGAGCGAACCAATAGGCAGGAGGAACAGAAGAACGAAAGATAAGTGGTTCCAAGCGAGTCGATACCACTCAACTTGCATTTAGAGTAAAGAACGAAGATCACCAGCAGTATCCTCTGATGCTCCCGGGGCTTTCATATACGTGTCCTTTCTGGCTCCACTCACAACAGCCGTTGTAGCGAAGCATCTCTAACTGCATCTATCACGATGCTACGTATGCTGCCAGATTTTCGCGACAATATTCTCGCGCTGTTGAGCGATGGTTTGAAAGTACAACGAGCACGCACCACTCCTTCCTTGTTAGTACGACATTTCGTGGTTGAGGTCTAACTGTAGTTTTCAAAATATAACCCCACTAGAAGTACCTGATTAACTGAGCATACTAGAAAAGGAAAGATTTTCGCCCTTTGATAGGATACGTGAAGAAATCTCCTGCGTGGTGGGAGCACCAAAAAGCTCGTGCCTGCTTCCACGCGTCTTGAGGCCACTGTCTACTCAAGAGGTTTCTGGAGCTCCTGCTTCCTTTCGCCTTCTTCTTTCAACATTACCAGTGTCTCGACCATTATTTCATACACCAACAGAGTCGTAGCAGATGCTGGTAGAGCGCGGATCATGTTGGTTCCCATACCAGCATAGAAGGCGTACCAACCTTCTTCTCGTAGGATGGTTTTGAACGTGTGGATGATACCTCGATATCGGAGCCATGGCGTTTTCTTCGGTCCGCGCACACCATGAATTACTACTGCTCTTGGCAGACGACCAGAATAAACAGACTGCTCCAGGCCACTCCTAAATGTTATCTCTTCGGGTGAAGTGGCCATTTGGTTCTGCAACCTTGTTCGGATGACTTCATGGGGGTATGTCGCTGAGCTTGCACATATCTTGCTCAAGCAGCTAGCCATTATGACTCCCAGAGGCCGCAACTTCTCCCCTTCCTTCCGTTTCCCCATTCCCGCCCCAGTGAAATATCTCTTGAACCCTTCGTATAACGGAAATTGGACAGCGACGTGAGTTAAACCCAATAGAGCTGGAGCTATCCCCGAATAGAACGAAAGAATGCCTTCATTGCGGTACATCTTCAGGGCTGCGTCCAGAGTAGACTTGTATTGCCATGGGGGCCTCGCATTGTTGTGGTTAGGGGCGCTAACTTGAGACATGAGCCTAGTCTTGATAACCCAGACTGGATTTGTACATATTGTGGAACATGCACCTGCAGTTACTGAGGATAAGAGATGAGACATCCATTCCCTCTCCGGATCTGCCTGCAAGGGTCAGCCCTCCAGAATGCAATAGAACGACGGCCGGTGAAACCAGAGGCTAACTGACCAACTTTCTGGCACAAATAGCTCTTGCTCCTGTTATAAACAGTGAAATAAACCATCCATGTGGGAATATATCCCAACGTAATCGGCCCTAATCCTCGGTACATGCCTCTCAATCCTTCTTCCCTCCAGATCACACGCGCACTGCCAATAATTCCTCGATAATGAAGTGGTTGCCCAATACTGATTGGATCTAGCCTCCGCACTCTGAAGCCATCTTGCGCCTGCAGTTTTACCTTAATAACGTCCAACGGGCATGTCACAATACCAGACGCAAGTCCAGAGCTCGCTCCGGAAATCGCCTGGATGGAATCTTTCGAGCAAAACGTTGACATGTATTCGAGATATGTTATTGATTCAGGCGGCCTTGGTGTAGAATTATGTTCGCCCGGTTTTCCAGATTCGGTGTTCGGCGGGCGAGGGCTGGGACTGGTGGGCTGCCCGTCTTTGGAAGACATGCTCAAGACACTAAAACCCAACCTTTGGATAATGCGCAATCGTCGATCTACTTACGCCTCTAACGCCCCTAGCAAATCTGCCGCATTCCGTCCATACGAGTTTGATGGGTTCTATCAGAGCCGCATATTGTGGAGAGTGTCGATGGTGCCGGCGAGTAGTATGCACAATGCTCTCGTTCGTGTGCCCTTAGTCCTACGAAAAAACGAGGTAGGTTAGCTACCCACAATATGCAAGTTGACGTGGTAGCCGCTGTTGCATTACGCCAGATTTTGATTTATGGGGGGGGGAAGTTTCTTCATCGCCCATTTATTTGCTGGGCAGCTGGCTGGCTGGCTGGCGAATAGATAGATAGATAGATCGTTCGTTTTCGCTCTCAAAAAGCTTGGTTCTGTAAGGTGGTAACTCTTGCATAATGATATCGCCGACTTTAAGCTCTACGTGACCAAGTGGGGGGAAACACGCTGTCCTTCAACCATGGTCGTCATTGGTTCTTCTACTCTTGTGCTTTAAGATGAGGACGACGGCGATAGGTGGTGGTTTTCCCTTGAAAAATCATGTCAGGCTGACTTGGAGAAAAATAACGTCTGAAAGGGTTGACCTCGCAGAGTCGGAAAATATTGTTGAATTGTTATGTGTTGTGTGCGAAATCGCCCGCGACTTCTTCTGTAGTGACAAATAGATGACAGTCGAATTGTGTTGTCTCCTATTTGGTTAGCTTGAATCACTAGCGGGCGAAAAGTTTTCTTCTACCAAGTCTTTTGGCCGCGTAACCCTCTCTCTCTCTCTCTCTCTACACATAGAAAACAAGAACAATTCTACAGTCGATTCCAACAAATATTATACCCGCACATAGTCTTATTTCTTAGCGTCCCTCCCTACAGGAGAGTGATCTGCTCAAGACTCTGGTCCTGCTCCGGCCACGCTTCCCCATACATCACGCCATGAAGGTAGCAATGTGTAATAAGCCGATATCCATTTTCCACCGGCCTTAGAACAACAGGCATCTCAAGGCCCGCAATGACCGCAATTTTATCTCCCACCTGTACTGGATCCGGAATCATATCAGCCGCCGTTCCAAAGTACCCTTTCTCCGTGCTGTAGAAGCACTTCTTGTTTGAAAAAACTAAAACCAACCCGTGAAAATTCCGACCTAAACCCGACGAAAGGGCATGGAAGGATCGTACTTCATGAGGTATTTGCTGCACCAAAGCTCGAAGGAAAGTTTCATTAAACGCGAATGGGGCTTGATTAGTAGGAGTGGACGGAGAACGTGATGGTTGGTGTGATGTAAAGAGACTGGATGCTGTCGATATGATGCTGTTGTAGGCGAGGTCCAAAGTGGAAGTGACAGTTCTAATCAACTCTGTCACGGACGAAGATGGCTGTAGAGCTTGCAGTGCCATGGCCATGGTCTCAGTATCACTGGCGGTCATGACTCTATACCAGGCATCGAAGGCGCCGTTAGCATTGGCATCAGCGTTATTCTCTGGGACGTCGTTGACCAAAGTGCGCTGAAGTGCCTCCTTGACAGTCTCACCACTCGGGTATGTGTCTCCGCGCGTGCTGAGAATGACCCAGCTCTTCAAGACCTCGAAGGCAGAATGCAACGAGCGCAAGGTCTCTGTGGGAGTCAAGCGGCCGCTCAAATCACGGCCAGTAAGATTCCCCGGTGAAGGCGGAGAACCTATCTCGAAGGGCGCCGCCCGATGAACGATAGAGTCGAACACTTTCCCGAGCACTGTCAAACGTCGCGAATCCGGTGAGAAGTTCCACGACGGTTCTGCGCCACCAGCTGCGAAGCGGTCCCGGATTACTGGAAATCTCTGGTCTGATTCTCCCCATCCAGCATCACTCCAATCTGGCACCCACGAAGGCAGTCCTGGGCGGCGATGATCCGATGGTGCCTGGAAAAGAACGAAAAGATTCTTGTCATTGCGGATACAGGCAGCAGCAGCCTCAGTGTATACTTCCTCTACAGGTTTCCTATAATCTGGAGCAGGCAGTTGAACTCCCAGCTCTTCAAGCACCCCGTAAATTGCAAATACCTTATCTCTGGGATCCGCTGACGCCTTCGATCGCGCATCCATTAAGATATGAGACAGAACTGGGTAGTTCATGAGGTCGCCAGGGTTGTTGTCGACGATCTCGCGTTTTCCGGGATATCTCTTAAGTAATACCAAGAGACTAAGATGCTTTTGTAATTTCGTGGCTTCTTTCCATTGTCCCCACCTATATTGCGTTACTTCAAGGGCGTCCAGGGCTATCACTAGGTCGATCCATTGAATTGTTACGTCGCCGCAGACTACAACAATCATATTCGCTTTTGACAAGACCACTTCCTGGATCGTCCACATACGGTGAAACCAGGAGCGCGTGAATAGCGGGCCTATACGATCCTCTGACGCATCGCGTGCGTCTAAATGAAGAAGGTTGAGCTTGGAACCCCTTGAAGACCTTAGGTCAGGGTTGGAATCGCAGGGCTTACCTCGCGTCAACATCTCTGCTCGTGCGTGGAACTTTCGCTGGACGCTCCTCTTGTACTCGGTATCCATGGGATTGCCGGCATGTTCTATACTACTACGATCGCCAATCTCAGCGAGTGTCCGCATCGCTTGCTCGGCGCTGCTGTCCTTCTCCCCCAGCCAGACAATGACGTGCTGCGCGTTCCGGTATATCTCGCCCATTTTTGCTACTTGTTCGTTACGTTCATCAATAGAGCCCTGATTGATACAGATACTATCGATCCACAAGGTCCGTTGTTCCTGTGTATGTCGGATTTCTCGGAGTGCTGCCACACAATTCAGGGTAATGTATAGCGTGCCATACCCTCCGTCTCCAGACGAGTCGCTCCCACAGGCAATTGGATATGATGGAGTTTGTGCGTCCCACGAATATGATAACGCCCAATACTCGGGCAGATCGTCAAGGGAGACTTCGGCTAGGCTGCAGCGAAGAGCGGCTGTGGGTAGTGCGGCAGACTCGAGGTGGAGCACCCGAATTGAACGAGGACTCTTTAGAGGCTGATGAATATACTGGTGATATTGTCGCTCCATTATTGGCAAAGGAACTGCTGAAAAGGAGCGGACACCTAGCTGGCTCTTAAATAACAGAAAGGCATCAAAGTACTTGCGGATGCAGTACGATGCTAATGAGTAGAATGCTTGACTGTGGAGAAGAATGGACAAAAGTGGCTGACCATATCGAAGGTGGGAAAATGGCGGTGACTTTATATTGCGGCCTCGTAGCAACCAACAAAGCGGCAAGCATTGCATCAATCTCAAAGAGGCAGGTCTAACTGGAAGCAGTAATTCGTCGGGAATAATTAAGTTATATAAAAATATGAATAGACCTTTTTTTGATATAGAATAATCCTATAACAGAAATTTCTTACCCTTTTCTAATTAGCGTTGCTTATCACCAGTTTTGCCAATATCGCCACTCTGCCAATGCGAAAACATATCAAAATCAATGATAATCACACAATTGAGTGTTTCCACCACCACATAGTGTCATAATCTGCAATTTTAATAGTAGACTATCTTTGCATAATCAAGTAACTTTTGAAGTTTCAATTAGATGAGAACAAAGTAGTTTTTGAGATCTCGACAGCCGCTCTATCTATATATATGGACCCCGCCTCTAGATAGGGGAAATGAAATGAAAAACCTGAAAACCCTTTGCAAGGGGGCAAGAGACATTTCATTTCATTCAGCAGGAGAAAAAAATAAAAATAAAAATAAAAATAAAATAAAATAAACGGAGAGATTAATTGATTGATTGATTAGTATTAGAAAAAAAATAAAAATAAAAAATAAGGCGTCGTTTTTTTTTTTTCAGCCTAGAATTAAATTCTTCTTCGCGGTTGGTTTTTTTTTTTCTTTCGTTCCCATTTGCGCCCGATTTTATGTATGTATGTATGCATGTGTGTATGTATTTTATAAGGCATATGTTTGTCTTACTTGGTCCTCTACAACAATCAAAGTCAACAACAACAATTGGCGACCGCAGACAAAACGTTAGTAACAAAGTCGACATGTGGTTGGAGGTATGGGGGTAATGCGAGCGCTAAGGGGTATGTATAATAGGGATCAGAACGCCGGGGGGGGGGATCCTTAACGATTCAAAGCCCTCGCGGGGTATAACTAAAAAAGAATGATTACGAATGTAATTTAAGTTTCCCAGTAAATTTGTTAAGCTCACTACTGTATTGCCGTTTGAAGGGTCTGTGGCTAATGCAATCTAACTTTTCCTATCACTTGCGTTCTAGAACGTTACACCGACTGACTAAAATGAAGTTGAATCCTCTTGTCGTCATATAATGCGAACCGTCTGTTCAGTCCAAAGCCTTCTCCACTCTTCCAGCTCCTCCTCCTCCCAACAATCGAACTTCCCTACCCTCTCGTATGTCTTAGAGTCATTACCAGCACGACGTAATACAACCCCCCTGCTCCCTTCTACAAGAAGAAGAAACAGGTCGGCTCCAAGTGAGTTTTCCGAGTAGACGTCTGGATTGAATCCTGCGGTGGCAGATGCGTTTGCTAGGATCAACTCGGGCTCTGCTGGCAGCCCAGGAAATGCGCTACTCTGCTCGATCTGAAATTTTGCGGGAGCCAAGAGCCCTCGAACCGTCAGTGAAGCGGATCGTGGCGGGCCGAATGGATTCAGCTCGGACTGAAGGCACTCGACACTTAGTATGGTCAGTAACGGTTGGTGATCCTCACTGTCATCCTCCCAATGTGCCTCTCCTTTGTTGATGAGGAACTGAACCTTTCCGCTATCATCAGTCAAAGGCGGCCCGACGCTGTATGTAACCGGCCCAGTGATGGAAGCCCAAGACCATGATGGGGCGTAGTACTGCTTGTAGCGCCTGCTAGTGTCGGGATTGGTAGACTCCCACAAGAGGAGATGTTCTAGCTTACTCCTCCACAGCCCACATACATACTCATTAGTAGCCTTGAGAGTCATGCGGCTTGCTAGGCCAGATATGGCGGGGAGTCGGTCGGTATCCCTGCTGAGCTGTCTTCTCGTGAACTCCTGAACAAGATTGCACCACACGAATCGATTCTCTAGAGCGTGGTTTCCAGATGAATCCCCTGGAGCGGACGGACTCACAGAATTGACTAGTTGAGCATTGAATCTAGACAGCATGTCGGTCTTGTTCGGGGAAACCTGACATTCACAACTCAGCTGTTCGGCGCATTCCCAGGCCATTTCACGTCTGCCAAAATGGAGTATTCGGGGAGCAAGAATCCGTTCCTGGAGGGCCCATCCACGGTTGTCCAGAGGGTTGCGGTCAGGTACGTTGACATCCCACAGTCTATGACAGGCTCCTCCCTGGCGGTCGTTCCGTTCGTTGGTGAGTCTGAACCATATCCGGGTGGTTGATCCACCAGGGCAGGGACACCCGTCCACATTAAAGCTTCGCTGGTTCGGGGTGGGCTTGGCCATGAGGCATCCGCTTTGGCAGTTCGAGGAGTCGTCAGCCGAGATCATCACATAGCAGTTCTCGTAGACTTCGCCCATTCGCGCTGCTTCTCTTGCCCAGTCTTCAGCATTATCTTGGATTATGCAAAGAGAGTCGATCCAGAGATATTGAAGGCCTAGCTTCCGTGTTATTGTCACCGCATCTCTGAAGGTGTTCGGGAGGTCCGTCAGACGAATCTTCTTTTTCCACTTTTCGATGGTGGAAGTGGTCGTGACAAGTGGGTTACTGCCGCCCCAGCAGTGGCTGAGCGTCGCGTACTTTGCAGGCTCTCGCTTTGTGATATAGAGTCGTGGGTCAACCCCCTCGGAGCCTACATAGAGAACCCGTGTTGGGAGAGGCTTTGGCTCATACCGGCAATTACTGTGTTTCGTCGTGCATTCTCCTAGCCACTTCTGAGCGAGGTCCCCCCACTGTGTAAGCGTTTTGTAGAATGATTCAGCGATATCTGGCCGCTGTCGAAGAAGAGCCGTATACTGATCCGACAGTGAGCTTGCCGATACTTCACGGGAGCGGCCGACGACCGGCCAAATGGTAGGAGGCCCGTCACAAAACTCGCCTTCGCAAAGAGGTTAACTGAGAGTGTCCACCAAGACCAAATTTTTTGAGACGCGACTCACAGCTGTGCGTATAAATCTCTATCCGAGTAGGAATAGAGTTCATTGATCTGCCGATTCCATCTGGGTACGTTCGACTCCAGGAAATAAACAATGGCCCGCCCTCAAGTAATGATTGGAGTATAATATTCTTACGTTCGCTGGGGCGAGACTCGAGATCATTTCCATACGTCTCAAATATCATCTGAAGGACTATACTAATAACTTTGCATGCGGTGCAGCCAGCCTGAGCCGCGTTTGCTATGTCAGCTGTATTCGCCAAATGCATAACCTCCTCGTCAGGAGGTATTCCTGCTCGGAAGTTAAGGTCCAGGCATACACCGCATCTGGGCTTAGGGACGATAGCTGATGGATTGGCGTAATTTATATTCTTTCTCTCATGCAGGCTCATGTCCATCACGATCGCTGCTGCGATGGCCTGGGAAGACTGGTCCATTTCTAAATGGTTGAATAAGAATCGATGGTAGTGTGTCGAGCGTCTGTACTTGTAGTGACGACACTAAAGGTTGTGTCGAGGAAGAGCATATAGTCGACTTTATTGTATTGTATGTGATACCTAGAAATATATTCTATCAGCAGCGAGGTCCAGCAAGGAGCCTTAGCATTGGAGGATCGTCGTTGGAATTCGTCAGCAGCTTATCTGCCGAGGTCTCCGACGTTTGGATAGCCGTCGTCCGGAATGGATTGATTGGTGATGCAAAGAAATGAAAGATATATTTAACTGTATAGCTCCCGAAATCCCAGTCCATGCTGTGGAGAGTATCGGGGTGGGTAGTTGTGCTCGTTCGTGGTGCCTATGCTACAGAAAAACAAGCAGCAGCAAGGTAGGTAAGCTACCGGTTCAACTTCGACATAAATCCATCGCCATCTCCCTCCTCTTTCATCCTTTATCCCCACCCATTGTCTATCAACTGTGTCTCCTAATGCTTCTGCTATTTGCTGGATTCATTTCCGCCGGTCATTAATCCTTCGAAAACATAGCGACGGATGGCTCCTTGTTGGTACTGGTGCCGTTGAAAGTATGAAAGGGTGCGCAGATGAGCAGTACCGTGTTCTAATGACATTGTCTTTACAAAATTTTCGGATATATTGAGTAAACCGCGGTATCGGAATTCGGGCAAACATCACGCTTAAGTCAGAAAGTAGCTAGCCGTGGTGATGTTAGCGTAGACGTTGGCGTCCCGATAGCTGCTAGATGTAAACAAAAATAATGGTTGTATATAACTATCGGACATTGCAACAGCATAAACTTCCTTTTTCCATCTTCAAAATGAGACTGTTACACAAGTATACCAAGCTCACCTATTCTCTAATTACACTAACGTGTTGAGAAGGCGTCTGGGAATATCAGGCTAATAGCCTTGATGATCGAGCGACGATGGCAAAGTACTGTGGAGAGTATCGGGGCCGGTAGGTAGTATGCTCAATGCTCTCGTTCGTGCTGCACACTCAACGGAAAAACGAGCGGCAGCGAGGTAGGTAAGCTACCCGCGCCGAGGATTCTAGCTAACTGCCCGGGCTCAGAATCTGCCTCTACAGTAGGTAGATTTCTCAACGTATGAATCAAAATTTCCCTATCAGCCCCCCAAACACGACGGACAGGCACATCAGGCTGCGCTCACGAACTTGTTTTCCAAAAAGTTTAGCTCGTAGAGTCTTTTCCAATCCCCAATACTGATTTAAGCAATCCTTCAAATCCGTGAGGGTCACTAAATGGGATAGTCGTCCGTGAGATGTTAACCTCGCCGTTGGGGGTCTTCATAGACATAGACAGGCTGTCCAGGTATGCTCGAGAGCCTGTTGCCGTATAGAAGTAAACCGATCTACTTCAGGAATACCCTGGGTTAAGAGAGGGCTTTACCAACAACATATCAGGAAATTGTTGTATGAGCTTATAGGGTTACTTCATACCGAAAATATATCCAACAAGGTATCTCGCGCCGCCAATGCTTGAGCCATCCCAAAGAGTACACACATCGCAGGGATCCATACTCTCTACCATGAGAGTTTCTGTGAATTTGTAAAGGTTGGAAGCGACGAAACTAGGGCGACAAGGCTTGTATCGACGCATTGTCTCATGGGGCGGGTCATATTTTTCGGCATATTTCATGTAGGCCAGCAGTGGGGTTCGCTTAGTGCTATCACGAATAAGTAAGGCACATTTGGGCTTGAAGACAACCCTGCCTTTAACCCTTAAAGGTAACAAAGGGTTTCTTGACAGTCGTATAGAGTCAGTAAGGGTGCAAACTCGTAATTTTAGAGTATGGGAAAGGGCTTAATATGGCCTACTGTGTCTCAATTTGAAATCCATGTGGTTTCAGCAGATTTTGGATTGATGTCCCCAAGATCAAGTCTACTGCATCTGGACTGGAGAAATACCGGAGATCGTCTTTGATGTTAACCGTACACTCTGTTGCACGACATGATAACTCTTTATCTTTCACAGAGACTCCTAGCTGCAACTGCGATAACTACCATAAGGTCCCTAAGTCGGTGATCAAAACGGTATCGCCATAAACGAGAATATTCGAGGGCTTTATATCCTTATGGCGGATCTGGTTCTCATGTAAATAGGCCAGTGCTGGGGCCAGACAACCGTAAAACTGCCGGAGACAAACAAGCCGTTCTTGAGGGAAGGGGCTAGGAACTCTGTCAAGTTGCTGTTCGCCATAGGCGACATGGTAAGTGCAACATATTTAGGCCAATATTCGACTAAATGGTGGTGCGAGAGGCGCTTGAGAGTCCCCAGTTCTCTTTCGAAATCCGACATAGCTAGTTTATCTTTCTTGAATGTCTTCCCTCTGGGTATACGCATTCGCGCAAACCCGTTGTGGCTAACCTACTCCGAACGTGGTCCACCTCTCCGACACCCCCCTGTCCAAGTTGTTTGATTCGTTTAGAGTGCACATCTCCATCTTGTATAAAATGCCTGTGTCGTCCTTGGCCACTCTCGACGGTCACAGCCTGCTCTGGAACAACCAACGGCTGCAATTCTAGGCGCTTCAAGCGTGCAGCCAGGTTTTTAACACGTCCGGAAGATTTTCTGCGAGAACGGGGGTGAGGTGTCACAAAACCCCTCGGTAACGAAAGCGCCCATAGCGTCCAATCTACTGATCATACGGAGGGGAGCGTATGTCCTAGGCCGCAAGCCCCAGGTAGGTTTTCCGACGAGTTCCAGAAGCCTAGTAATCTGTGGAAATACAGCGTCCTTAAGCGGTTCTGTCTTTGTTGGGTCACTGTCTTGTATCACTGGTGACGAAAGCCCTGCTATTGCTTTCTCGAATTCATCGGAAGAGATGAAGTCCTCTAATTTACCATGACCGTGTCGAGTACGGGATAGATCCGCCGACATCTTGGAAGGCAGCTCGCTAAAGAGAAACCAAACTTGAGACGTAAGACTAGCAAACTGGAATTCAAATTGGCATTCGAGAGATGAAAGTTGGTTCTCGCCGTTGCCAGTTGCCAGTTGCCGGACTCCAGACTGGTGGGGCTGCCGGCGATGGATCGATCTACTGCAGCTGCTTTAACGACAGCTGAGAGGTAACTGGGACCGGATAAGGCGACAGAGGTCACAAATTGCCTAAGCCGGTTTAATTAATGCCCTGCATGCATAGTTCAGCCTTGTCAAATGGTCACATACCAAACTTCCTATCCTACCCTCACCCTAGAAGAACTTAGTTAAACCACATCCGAATTGGCAACCACAATAAACCCTCTCCCTGTATTGACTATTTCACAGATTATTTTTCAGTTTGATAAGCCGAGATTGCCGCCGAACAACCGGGAATAAAAAGTTTGTCTGAAGGTTATTCCCAACTTAAATCAAGATTTCCGCTCCCCGCCTATACGCCGGCCGTGTGTTCTATTTCCGTATAATCATAAATTCTCCTCATCCTATTGTATGGTAATTTCACCGTTGGCGTCTAGACACGATACTCTGTATGCAATGACTCATTGGTGGTTGTAGGTATATGTCCCCTCTTTAGAGAATAGCATGTGTAAATATTTGATAATAAAGTGTCCTTAGATATTGGAGGTAGGGTCAGAGAAGGCGAATGGGCGGGGATGAAGATATAGCGGGGTCGGATCGGAGGGATTGTCGCAACAGCAACCCATTAAGCTTGGTGCCGGTGGGCCCCTAACAGGGCAGCACCAGTGGGTAAGCGTTTGCGGCAGAGTGGAATGGGCCACGACCAGCTTGTTCAAGGTAGAGGTGCACTCATCGATAGACTAGGGGGATCCTCCAATTGTCGGTGATGCTAAGATATGGCGTAGGGAAAAGGAGGGGACGCAGTACATGCATGAAGAGAAATGCCTCACGGTCGAGTAGAGGCGAGGTCACGATCGCAATCGAGCTGGGAAATGGCGATAGATTTATATCGATGGAGTTGAAGCTCGCAAATAAGCGGCGAAATAGCTAAGCGAGACATCTTACTAGAAGAGGCAAAGTCGGAGAAACCAAGTATATTATACTCCGCACATAGAGTACTGTGGAGAGTATCGGGGCCGGTGGGTAGGGTGCTCAATGCTCTCGTTCGTGTGGCTCTATGCTACGAAAAAACGAGCGGCAGCGAGGTAGGTAAGCTACCCGCGCCAAGAATTCTAGCTAGTCGCCCGGGCTCAGATCCTGCCTCCACAGCCGCCTCCCTTCCAACCCAAGGACCCCGCGGGCTCTCTCTCTCTCCACGAAGGTAAGTACAAACGAGAGTAATGAATGTGTGCTAACAAAAGGAACATGTTCTAGGTCTAGTCCTCCTCCTCCAGCTCCTCGCCCTCGTTCCCGTCCTCGTCCTGGTCCTCGTCCCCCAGCCTTAGCCCATACATCGCCTCCAGCTCATCCCCCGTGTCCCCGTCCATCGCGCTCTCGGCGCTCTCGGCGTCGTCCGCCGTGCTCTGTCTCTCCTTGCCCTTCTGCTTGGATCTATCCTGCTGCTTGCCTTGGGGAGGTTCTGCCCGATCTGGCACCCTGGTCTCTGCGCACGGCGCTGTCTCGGCGCGCTCGGCGTCGCCATTGCTGCCGCTCCTGCCATCGCCATCACCATCGCCATCGCCATCGCCATCGCCATCGCCATCGCGCGATATCGTCTCGGCGCGCTCGGCATCGCCCGAGGTCTCTTCTTGCTGCTGGGCATACTGGGTGGTGCTGTGCTGTCGCTGTCGCTTTTGCTTCTGCTTTTCCGTTTCGACATGGTGTTTTCTCTTCTTGCTGTACATAGCTCGATCAAATCCAGTCAATTCTTTGTGCTTCTGGTCCTTCCAACTCAGTGGTGCTTGGTGCACAAAGCAGTTCATGAGGTTCCTGACTCCGCCTTGGATGTCCACAGTGTTGTGTGTGATCAATCTGCCCATGAAAAAGACTGCGTCTCCAGGTAAAGTCTCCAACACAACCCCCAACTGCCATAGCGCCAGCTTAGAACTCTTGAAGCTACCCCAGCCTACTGTCACATTCAGCCCACAGTAATAGTCGCTCCTGTCTTGGTGTTGTGTCCCATCTGCAGT
>JAJDFF020000039.1:0-38930 GCA_021527025.2 Geoglossum cookeanum
CCCTTTTCCCAGCCCACCCCCCGAACACCGCAAGCCTAACCCCCCTTCCTTTCCTTCCTCCCTCCCTCCTCCAGCGGGGTTCCCGCCGCAAAAACCGCTCAGGGTCCCCCCCATCACAACCAAGCACCCGGCACGCCCATGAGGGGGGCCATTTTATCCACCACCACTATACCATACCTAGGGGACCCCAAAAAAAAAAAAAAAAAAAATCCTAGAAATATATTTTCGTGGTTTTTTTTTTTTTTGTGTGTGTGTGTTGCGTTTATATGTATGGATGTATGGATGTGTGTTGTATTCGTATCCTGGCACCTTTTTTTTAGGGGAGGGGGCCAGAAGGAGGAGAGAGGTATAATGGGGGGGGGTTTTTTTTTGGGTTGTTGGTCGGGAGGACGTTAAAATGTTTGATCGATCGGCATCATTTCTATAGTCGTTTGTGCAAAGGGATTTATGTATGTATGCATGTATGGAAGTTTTGAGTTGAGAGAAAAAAAAAATATAGATAAATAAAAATAAATTCAAAAACGATTTGGAACATCCTGATCGTTCGTTCCCCCATAAAAGGCCCATTGCTCCCGATACACCACCGATCATTTTTCTCAAAAAAAAAAAAAAAAACAAAAAACAACCAAAAATCAACCCACAACTGCCTTCATGCTTAGTGATTCGAGGAATCCTGACAAGTCTTCCTTTTTGATTTCCACGACGCAGTGCTCGAAGCTGTCGATGCGAACGCGTGCGTTGGTTTCGTTTACGACTTCTTGAAAGGCGTTGCCGAATTTGTTTCTGCCATAGCCACGGGTTTCAGTCTCCACGTCGGAGAGTTCGTCGTCTTCTGAGCTGTCTGATTCTGATTCCTCTTCTTCTCCGTCTTCATTATCCATATTCTCAGTTCGCTCCTGGCGCTTCTTTTCCTTCTCGGCTCTCCTTGCTTCTTTAGTTTTCACCTTCTCTTCCTTTTTCCTCTTTTCCTCTTTTCTGCTCTTCAGATCAGCTGCGCGACCACCTCCGCCAGTCCCAACAACAACGTAAACACCTCTTGGCTCATTCAATCCTGCCACTACCAGCGGTGTACCCCTGCCGCCTTTACCCAGTTTGCCTCTCTGATCTCGTTCCTGCTCAGCGATTGCCTCGCCGAGCCATAATGCTAGTTTTGTTAATGCAGATGGGTGTGTAAAGAGCGACACGTCAGGACCTTCTCTGACAACTGCCATCCGGAAAGCGCGTAGGTGGCGGATCTGGCGCTTTTCGATGAGAGAGGTGCCTGTACGAAGGATAGCACGATGAAGTTGCATCGCGGTTGGGAGAGCAGATTTGAGAGAATCGACACTGGATTTGCCGTCAGCATCACCGAAGATAGGGCCCCACATGCAGTAGTCATACTTTCCCAGTCCATCATAAGCTTCCCAAAACCTCGACACAAAAGCCTCGCCCTCAACTACCCCGTCTTCGTCTTTGAGGTCTGTCCGATCCATACCCTTTGTATTTTCTTGATAAATGACCCCAGCCTTACCAACTTCTAGGATCGCCCCGATAACAACTGCTACATCGTTTGCGCTCAAGCAAGCCTTCCAGCCCCAGCTCCTTACAAAGCCCCAACCTTCTTTGGCCATGCCCGTACTTGCTACGGAGGGTACAAGACCATCGAGCCCATAAAGTGGAGCATACTTGAGCAATCTCTCTCGTAAACAACGCTTTAAATCCATATCCATATGAGCATATGTTTGCCTAGATTGGGTTAAGCTTACGCCCATTTTGGCAAGGAGTTTATGAAGCCGCTTTCTCCCGGCATCGCTCCAGATTTGCAAACGAGCAGCGAGGTAAGGCGAGTGGAGCATGCTGTCATAGAGGCTCCAGTGACGGATGAGGAGAAACTTAGGCTCTGGTGATAGTCGAATAGAATTGTCTGTTGGTGATCGAGCTGTTGTTGGTATCACGCCGTGAACTTCCCCGCGCGCCGTGTCACGCTCAGAGTCGCCGATTTTTGGAGGATTAAGCCGTCTAACCTCATCTCGTAGAAGCTGCCTTATACGGACCCCGCGTTCACCACCCCATCCAGCTGATTCCCCTGTCTTGTCACCTTTATGACCTATTCCTACGCCCGTGATATCCCTCCCGTAGAGCTCTAGGCTGCCGATTCCAACAATAGCGTACCAAAGGAGGTTATTATCCTCCCTGCCAAGCTCCGATGCGAGGGAGTACATAAGTGACGATACGGGCTCCGAATAGCTGTTCCCGAGTTCATAGTAATCTCGCAATACGCCTTCGTGCTTGCGGCGGAGTTTGATAAAACGACGACGGAGGGCTCGTGCAGAAGGCTTCTTTGGTTCAGTGGGTGGGGTGGATGACCGGTCTGAAGGGGAATTGGAGCGAGAGTCGTCAGAAAGACGGTTCGACGTAATGAGGAGTCCACGTGGGCCAGGCCGGCTGGGTGTAGCTATAGGTGAAGACTGGCATCGCGTTAGCTCTCTCTCGTTCTGGGGGCCGGACTGATTAACGCTGACGTTGCAAGGAAACATCCGTGAAATGCAACGTCAAGCGACGGGAGTAGAAATAAAACGTACCGAATTACTGCGTCGTCTCTGTCTTGGTCTGCCGTCTCCATCGTCACTCTCATCGTCCTCCTCCTCCCTATCAGACGGTGATTTTCTCTTGTTACTAGTCATAGATCCATCCAGTGCTTCGTCGCTCTCACTCTCTGTTTCTGATGCTTCAGAATCGTCTTCTTCACTAACTATTGGCATCTCTGCGAGTGCGCAGTACGCCGCCTGTTCGGCACCGAGCTCCTCCTCGATATCGCCATCATCAAAGACAATAATCCCACCTCTGCCCGGTTTGTAGGATTGCTGTATTCTGCCGTTCTCCACACCTTCTTCCCCTTTGACAAGGGTGGCTCTGTCTGGCGGTTGTATTCCGCCATTCTCTACATCCTCTTCCCCTCCGGCAAGGGTGCCGTTTCCATTTCTCGCGGAGGGCCGCCCAGCAAAGACATTTCCAAGATTCCACGGTCGTCGCGCATCTACCACCCAAACTTCCACGCCATTCATGCCGTCGCGGCCATCTTCTGAGACTTCCAGCCCAAGGACAGCTCCCAAGTCAACAAGACCGCCCACGCCTAGGCAGACAACAACTCCTCCATCCCCGCCATCGCTCGTCCGCATTGGCTGTACCAGTTTCTCTCCAGCACGCGCGAGATCGCTATAACCTGCAACAGGTACGATGTTGTGGCGTATGAAGTCATGTTTTAGCAGCTCCGTAAGAATACGGCACGCGCAGAGTGCGTCAGGTTCGAGGGCAACCAGAATTAGCACTGGCGGAGAGAGCGGATGGTAAGAGTTAGCCAAGCGCAAATAAAGGTGGGAAATCAAGCTACGCGGCAGGTACATGACTAGTTCGCAGTAGAGATTGGCCTTTGACGAGGGGATTGGGCGTTTTCATCAAGTCATGTCCTGCGGAATGCGAATTCTAGCGCGTAGTATGGCGTTGAAGTGTACTTTGTGACTGTGCTGGACTCATGCACTTGTATGTACAAGTACTTAAGGTACGCGTTTGGCGGGCGACGCGATTTCGCACATGGATGTGTCGCCGACGCCGCTTTTGCCTGCGTCCGAACCGAACACTCCCAACAGCTAGTAAACGTTCCAGTTAGTACTTAACTAGAGTTAGTTCGATTCTGTGTTAAAAATTACTTACTTGTAGCACTCAATTGGTAAATTGCTCGGGGGAGACTTGACTAGGGTTTAGTGACACCTAAGTAAGCCGCAGTAAAGCTTTTGGCAGCCGCCCCACGTTATTCTGATATTGTGTTGCTCGGGCACGCCCGTTACATGAACCCGCCGCAAGCATACAATTCGGGCAGACCATATCTAATTGCACAGGCCTAGTAATTCCCCCGCGACTGGCATCCATTCTTCGTCCCACCTTCTTTTCCCTTCTTGAACGGCTCCTTCCCTCAATAGCCTTAATTGATTGCCTCCAGGCCCAAACAGATCCTCCAAGATCTTTGCTAGTTCCTCTGCACTTCCAAACCCTTTCCCATTCTCGCCTTCCCTAACCAACTCCCCCCAACTCTCGAATTTATTCCACCCGACAACAGGCAAGCCACAGCCAAGCATATCGACGACTTTCATGGGCAGATCGACACCAGAAGATGACTTGTGAAGACTCACGCCCAGGTCGGCAGCTCCTAGGAGCAATGGGTAGTCCTCGGCTGGTAGCCACGCCGTGATGACCGTGACACGGCCCTTAAGCTGGGGCTGTAGGTCACGAATGCGGGCTAAGTAGTAAGCTTGCTGTGGGCCTTTGCCCGTAATGATAGCTAGGATGTGGGGATATTTTAGGGTGGTGTTCGCAGCAACAATGACTAGTGCATCGAGGAGAAGAGAAAAATCCTCGTCAGGTGTCCAGGATGTCGAGCTCACGAGAAGACGGGTAGTGCCGGCAAGGACTGAGGGAGCGTGGGGAGCAGTTGCAGCAAGGCGAGCAAGGAAGACCGAACGCTGGGTAGGGGATAAAGGCTGGAAATGCGTTGGTGGGCGGTCGTGAAGGGGAAAAATTGGGGTAGGAATATGGTATGTTGATCTGAGCATAGAAGACATTGCGGACGTGACGGCAAAGTTGGCAGTGGCAAACCGACCAAAGAAGAGCTCATACCTGAAACAAATCGTTACTTAGGGCTCTGGTCATTAGAATGCTGCCATATGGATGGGGTCATTACCGCTTTGCTACCTTTACTAGCGTATGCGAGTGGCCCAGCTTAAGCGCTAGAATAGACCAACCGAAGTTGTGCCAGTCAATGATGAGGCGTGTGTCCCGCAGGAAGCAAATAATTTGTGCAAGAGCGAGCGTAGGAATCGAAGGCGGGTTCTAAGGGCGAGGGAGGGGATACAGTCAGTCACGACAATAAGGTAATTCGTGGGGCAGAAAGGGGGTTTGGAACTAATAGCCCCCTCTCGCATTTGCATGTTACACAACCGGCATGACCATGCTTTCAAGCATATATCATCACAGCACTGAGCAAGTTTTTGAAGCACAAATATGCGGGGATGCAGGGGGGTAAATTCTAAATGCCTATTCTGGCCAAATTGATGGGTTTTTGAATAGTTGAGTGGCCGAACGCACCTGGACTAGCATCCACCTCGCAGGCTTTGTCCGATAACCTAGGATCAGCCATAGACTCCAGATTTGCCATAGTACCTTCAGCGGTCCGAGGATCAAAAACAGCGTCTTGTTCTCGGTCCGCAATATTCGCGGTGGGGGTGGAATAGGTACGATAGAGATGTGGGGGTCCGAAATAACGCTCGGGTGTGGGGTCGATTCTGCCGATACTTAGATTTCGGGGTTGGAGAACAAGCAGGCGATGATGCTGACCTTGATATCCGATTAAGTCTACGCGACCTCCATTCTTCGCTATGCTAATCGCATGGTATTGCATTCGAGGGCTGCGTCCAATGTCTCCAAGGACAAGAACTTGGACAGACGTCGCTGCTTTGTCATCACAAAGCTTTCTGTCTCCAGGATTTTCCGATGTGCCTGCCTGATGTCTTGAGGGCAGCGAGAGGAGCAAGATAGTGAATGCCGTCGACCCTAGGACTGCGCCCAAAAGTAAGATATCATACAAGGCCATATGGAAAGACTCTTGGTCGTCGCATTAATCATTCCCTGTCATTGAATTGCCCTTTTGTGGGATTGAAGCTCGACGGCTTGGTTCTTGGTTGCGTGTCTTGGCAACACAATGAAAATGACGCCCAGCACTAACCCAGGTGACGCTGCTTTAGCTGGGTTTACGTGTTTGATAGGCCGGGGGACCCCTATCCCGACCCCCCTTTAGGTATGTGTATAGAGAATTTGTGGTACGAGCGTATATACATACAGTACGGGAGTTCCTAGACTCAGTAAAGCGCGCATGAAAGCCATAGAACGAGCCAGGAGAATTCATATTTTTCATTTTTTTACGCTAGGTAGATGTATGGATGGATGGCCAAGGGGAAACACAATCGAAGCGAACCTCCCAGGGTTGATTGGATGGATAGACAGATTGATGGATGGGTGTTACGAATAGCAAAGCCGGAATTCAGCCTCTACGAGTTGGAGTGGAGGCCCATTGGGGCTATTTCCAACAAAAGCTTAAATTTTCCATCAGACAGCACAGGATATGAATGAATCATTTTGTTGGCGCAGTGTACTTGGTTCGGTCGCTTTAATGGTAGAAACAATGGTCACAACGTAGCCACAATGTAAACAGTAATTAGGGCTCGAAACCTATCGCCAGCGAACTTGTGTATTGACTTGACTACCTATCTAACTACGAGGCCCCGCCTCTAGTTATAGACGTCCTCCATACAATGCCGGCATTGCCTAGGAGGCCTTCAACCTCCGTAATCTCAATCCTGAGACCTATACCGGTCTCAGCTATCGTTCCCGCGTCGCACCTGTGCGACGCCGATTCCAATGCCGTGTTCGTGGCGTTGCCGTTATCACGGCAACACCGTATCCGTGGCAATGCCGTGTCCACAGCTTTGCCTCCGCGGGGGCGAGGCATATTGCAACACACATTTCATCCATCCTAACTTGGTAAAAACGAGATAGAGGAAAAAAGAAAAAAGCATGAGCTGAAAAATATGAATGTGACCGGCCGGGGCTGGGACTGGATAAAAAAAAAACCATCTGATAGGTAGATAGATGGCCGTTATTGCTATCATGAGTGGAATAGAGTAACCTATATCGCTCAGATGGTGTGCGTAAACTTGCCCGGGGGAACGAAGAGGGGGGAGAAACGAGTATTGATTGCCTGAATGTAAAAAAAAGAGGAAGAGACACCTTTTAGTTGAGAGCTAAGACCTGGCTTCTTGCGCAAGGTTTTTTTACTTTTATTTTAAAAGCATCTGTTCCAAATGTCTTCTTCATTCGTTCAATTAACAACTTGCTGCTCCATCCGTCTGCCCTAGCATGGAAATTCGCAATCAAACTCTCGTGTCTGTTGTAGACAAGTTCGTTAGCATAGCTTGTACTGCGCCTGAGAATTTCGAGAACACCTACAATAGCTGGCCCTGCAGGGCAGCCTGATGGACCCTCCTTGTTCCAATCATTCCCTTTCAACTTGCAACTCCCCCTTCCATCCGTTGCCGCTTCCTTAGTCATAGTTGTCCAGGATGTGGACCCGTAGGCGAACTGAATATAATCATTGGCGTGCTGCCCCGTAATCACCAACGCATTCTTCATTCCATTCTCCTGTAGCGACAGGGGATGTGCACTGTTGATAGGTTGCCCAGGACTATGCGTGGATTGTGGCGTAGTATAAATCTCCTTACCATCTGCACCCGTAATCTTGACTGATGCGTAGAGATTCGATTCGACAGGCTCGCATGTCCAAATTTCTTTGATGGCCAGCTTGCACATTCCAGAAGAGCCACCCCCGTCCCCATCCTTGACTTCTTCCCACACCGCCGGATCAGGATTATCGGTGTCGGTCAGTGGCCCGGTCCAGCCGCTCGGCCTCCCGTCAAGCTTACGCGTCTTTAAGTTTTTGGCCGGCGGCTCAGGGATTGCGGCAGCCGCGGGTTCAATCAATTTTAGCTCGCGCCACGGTATTGGTGACATGCTGCTCTGGTAATACTGTTGGACGTAAATAGCTACCGCGTCTAGTGCATACGAATCCGCGTTCACATACGCCCAATTGGTGCCCTTATCCTTGGCCAGATTCCAGCATTCTTGGGCACGGTATGTGTAGTCCCCAGCCTGCGGTCTGGACACCAAGTCCTTGAAGTGCCAGGTCTCGTGGAGCATGATCTCGCCGGTATTATAGTGGAAGTACTCCATTATCTTCTGGCCGAGAATGTCCCCTTCTTGCGCCTTGATCTGCTTGATTAACGTGTCTAGGCCTAAGAAGGAGTCGCAGAACACCACGTTGTGGTTGGACCAGAAGGTGCCTATCTCGTCCCATGTGTACGCAATTAAGTCATTGCAATAATTCTTATAGTCCTCGCAGTACCAGTAAATGAACTCGTGTTTCTGCGCTTTGTTGCTGTACATCTTGCGGAGGCGGTTGAAGTTGTCTAGAGAAGGGGGGTGGAGTTAGTAAGCTTCGTATTCTTCCACTGCCAGACATATGCAGCCGAGTCGCGCTACAAGAATATGGTCGGGGCAATGGACTCCATTCTTATAGCGCGATTATTCTTATATTCTCTTATAGTAAGAGCCCAGGATCGGGGTGGAGCCGCGTATTCATATTCTTATAACGCGAGATTCTTGTAACGCGACTCGACTGTATCCCAGAAGAGCTTATTTCAATGAGCTTCTAGAACATCTGGTAATTGCTGTCGTGCCCTAGCCTATACTTTTTCACAGCGGCGAGCCACTTTGCCTTTCCCAGTAAAACAAAAATAAAGAAAAAAGAAAACACTCACCCCTAATCAGCTTCCTAAAACCATACCGCCAAGGGATCCAACTGCTCTCCGAGTTCCAGTCTTTACCGAGCCACTGCGTGTGCGGGATGTCGTATCTATACCCGGGGCGATTGTCTGTCTGCGCATTAGCCAACAGCTTTGCCTCCTCCCAGGCCGCAAGGACCCTGATCTTCTTTTGAACGGGGCACTTTTTCTCGATGAACTTGCGAGGGATCTCGCCAAAAGTGCCCACGGGATCGGCGGTGACCGTTAGGTCCTGCGGCGGGTTGTCCTTGGGCTCGGAGGCCTGGTCGACGATGGAGGATTTGTTGGCCGGGAACGGCCACTCGAAGGAATCCTCGGATGATTGCCGCTTATAGATTGTGTATTCGCCCCTCTTCTCTGCGAATAGCGCGCTAGCGGTCGTGAGCATAAGGAGGCATGCCCATGTTGCCAGGGTTGACGGGGAAGGGTTGATCATGTTGCTGGTGTCGCCCGCAGTGAAGACGCTAACCAACAGTGGATGGAAATGTAAGAAATGGGTATAATGACTTGAGGTAAGAATGATGAAGGAAAATCGAAGAAAGAATGGAGCTTGCACAAGGCCAAGCTGAGATGTCGAGCTGCTCTTATACCAAGACCCTTCAGCATATTTGTAGTAAGACTGATATCCATCGCGGGAGACGAAGCTTTCGACCGCAGATATCCAGTCAGTTAGTTAGGTGGCAGCGGAGGGAAGCGCCGCGGACGCGGAACGTTGAATGATGATTGCTGTCCGCTGGAAACTACGCCTAGGTACAGAACATTGAAGGATAACCAACATCTTGGTGGTAGTAGTGGTGGCAGTAAGGGGCATGGCATGGACGTGAAACGCTAAAGGATGGCTGCTGTCCGTTGGAAATTAGGCCTGGGTGAAAGTGGTGATGGCGGTGATGGTGGCGGAAGACACGGTACAGACGCGGAACACTGGAGGATAACCAACATCACGATGGCAATGATGGTGGCAGTAAAGGGCGGGGACACCAGTGCATGGACGTGAAACGCTGGGGGATAATCCCCGCCTGTTGGAGGAGCGGGGCCGAATAGCATGTCGGGCACTGCTAACTGCTGACTGTGATTGTGTTGATGTTAGAGTATGCTTAGCCACCGTCAGTGCAGTGGTTGTTGAATATCGATATGCAAGCCAATTTGTACTAGCTCCTATTCCATCGCCTTGGCGCCTCGCGAGCATTGGCCTCCAGCTGCTATAAGCAGCTCGGAAGATAGATAGAACCTAGCCATGTCAATAAGAAGATGTCCTCGCCTGAACAATAGACTTACCTGCCTTGCACTGTGATTACCACCTTCGTTACCTATGTTGCACACCACTCATCGAGAATGCGAAGTGAATGCAACGTATAACACATTACCATATAGCACAGAGAAAATAGAGATTGGCTTTAGGCCAATGTAATAAGGAATACAAGTAGCCTAGATGTCGGCTGATTATTTAGATTAAGCAGCACAACCGATGGTCTCATCCCTAATCATCTACAGTCGCGCTATAAGAATATGAATACGCGGCTCCACCCCGATCCTGGGCTTTTACTATAGGAATATATAAGAATAATCGCGCTATAAGAATGGAGTCCATTGCCCCGACCATATTCTTGCAGCGCGACCCAACTGTAGTCGTATTTTCTGTCCAATCACACTGTAACACCAATCCATGCACCCTCAATCCACCTTCAAACAACAGATACTGGTGTCTAAAAGCTTGTTGCAGGTTTTTTATTATTTTAATCTAGCATTGCCAAATAGCTATCAAGCTGCATGTAGTTGTGTAAGCTCCTACATACTTACCAGATGTAAGCGCTTGATGAGCAGTGGCCGCCATTCGCGGAGTACGCTACTCGACGAGCGGCGTACTGTGGAGAGTATCGGGGCCGGTGGGTAGTAAGCTCAATGCTCTCGTTCGTGCGTGCCTATACTACGGAAAAACGAGCGGCAGCGAGGTCCATGTAGGTAAGCTACCCCCGCGCCAAGTAATACAGAATCCGCCTCCACAGTACGCACTTCGCGAAGTAGCGTTCTTGATGAGCGGCGTGCAACACCTACTTTCGATCGACAGAACATTGCTGCGCCAACAATAACTTTTCTTCAGCCCCAAACCTGTAACGCATCGTCGAGCCGCAACTCGCCCAGTGAAAGGGCGGACTTTAGCAATGGCCAACTCGGTCTGTAGGCTGTAGCCTAGACATCCGAGCAAAATGACGGAGTACATTTAACTGACCTTTGCCTTCGTCTTACATCTCACAGCTTCTCCTACGATTTTCCCTTTCTTCCTTCAATAGTACCATTCAACAGCCGCATCACACAACCGCGCCTTGCCTATCATGCTCCTTCCAATCTCCCACCATCCCTTCCTCCTTATCGCGCTCTTCTCCCTCCCTTGCCTCCTACTCATGCAAGTCTCCCCCGTCCTCAGCTTGTCTGAGCCAACACTACCCGAACCTCCCCCCAACGACTCCCCCCGCATCTGCCCTCTCCCGAAGTGTCAAAAGTGTCCAACAACAGAGCAGATCCTGGCGCCGGGGGTGGGGTTTGCATTGGAGATGGGGTACGGGTATGTATTTGTCCTGCTTATGTGTATCTCTCTCCCTCTGCCCCTATTAACATTGTGCTCTTCAACGGTTATCCGCGCCTCTCAGCGCCCCTTTATCAACATAATCAACTAACTATAACAGCACGGTGGCTGTAAGACTGCATGACGGCAACTATCAAACCATCGCTCGTATTGATGGCACGCCGTCCTATACCTTACTCCTCCGCCGCCTCGCCACCGGCCCGCAAAATCGCATCCCAGACCATATCCCCTCGACCTGGGGAAAACTACGTTATTTACAAAAGCGTGCCCAACGCATCTTGAATAAGTCTTTAGGTCGGCCAGCCACCCCCGAAACCGCCATCCTCGCAGACTTGGTCTCAGTGCTAAAACTCGAAACCGAAGCCGCGTTTGGAAATGGACAACAGGTAGCCGCAGCGGTTCTAAGCTCACCTGACAGGATTAAACTCACGAACGAAGAAATCACCGACGTCTTCGATTATTTAGGGATCAGAAATTTAATGGCTGAGCCGGATACGCTGGATGACTTGTACGCCACGTCCTCTGCCTATGCTGGGTTTGGGATGGGGTTGTGTGAGCAATATACCGACCCCTACGCTTGCGAACGCGAAGAATCGAAATTCCCCACTCAGTGGCTATTACATCTCGATTTCTCCCCCAAAAGCCTGAGCGGGACGATTAAGAGCTTTAAGAGTGTCAGGGATGGCTCCGTGGAGGAGGCGTTTATTAATCCTGAGTTGGGGCTGGGGAGGCTGGATAGACTGAATAACGAACTTGACCTGGAACCGGAGGAGGAAGGAGCGTACTGGACCACTGTAACCAACCGCATCCGCACCCTCGTCCAATCCTTCAACCCTCAAATCACAGAACTCATATTCACCGGCTCCTCCGCTTCTGACCCACGGTTCAAAACCGCAGTTAAGGATGCATTGAGAGGCTTGGTGGTGGAGAGCACGCTTAAGATACTGGATGAGAAGGGCAAAGACAGTAAGGAAGGGAAGGACAAAGACCTAGACTTTGTCTTCGCGACTGCTAAAGGAGCAGCGGAGTTCGCGAAACGCAGACAGGAGGGCCCAGTGAGGTGTGTGGAGGGGAAGGAATGTAAGCGGGCCAGGGAAAGATTGGAGCAGGAAGAGACGGGCGCAAGGGAGCTATAAGCCAGATGGATAGAGAGGAATTCTTATACGGAAATTTAAGCGACTGGGCTTCGACCCAAAGCCGCCGATGAATTGGACACGAAGAGTTCGGACATGACAATTGCTACGACGGATGGACGCGAATGATATCCTCTACTCTAAATCTATAACTATGTCGTATCATATAGTCTGAAGAAATGAACCCTTATCTTGTACGAAATATTTTGAACAAGCCTATCCGCCAGGTCAAATAGAGCTTGCTGCGTGAAGTTTCTATTGAGAAGGCTGACCTAATTGCTTGACACAACCAGGACATAGCGCTCCCCCGGCACTTTCTAACACGCCCCTTCAAGGTAACTCGCCCAAAGACACAACCGCCAAGGCCCTCTACGGGCATCTGGCGCCCCTATTTCTAGCCGAACCGTGCAGAATTCTCTTCGTGGTGGAACGAAAGTGCCCGCATACGCTTAGCAACCCTTCACAAGACAAGCTTTCCACCGGGTATATGCGAATCTCTGGTACTTTATTGACTTGGACTGGGTTATAGCTCTTCCCATCCCCACTAAATTCGAACAGTCGACTCTATTTTTAGCGTGTACTCAGGTGGCGGTTCGCGATGAGGGCTGCCATCTTCGCTATACCCCCTGCCACTAAATGGGGCTATCCCAGCGTCACCATGCGCTGCCCCACCCCTTATCTATCTACAAGCTTGTTCATACTCTCACAACTGCCCCAGTTGGCAAGAACCTCCGTGCTCCCAGTTGAGAGAATCTTCACTCACGGACTCGTGGATAACGGCTAGTTGGAAGATTACTATGGAATGCTAAGGACTCTGTTAATGGTGATGCGATACATTATGGTGGGTCACAGTTGCTAGGGTTGGGTTGCAGGCAGCTAGACGGGCCGGGGGGGCATCGTGGCGTGGATAAGCTGAGAAAAGGTTTTGGAGAGAAAAATAATGGCGGTTCCTTATATCACGAATCGTTTGAAAAATCCCAAACGCTCTCTCCCCTGCTCCATCCATGGTTCTGATGAAATACTCACAAGCCTCCGCTCCCCATGGTTCATCACTCTCCTTCCTCATCTCCCTCCTCTCATTCGGCTTCCGACCTTCCCCCTTCCTCTTCCGCACCCCAAACGCCATCGGAATCCTACCCCCTGTCGCCTCTACCACAAGAAACGTATAGGCAGGATTATGGGTATCAGCTTACAACCGCTACAACTAGTAACCCTGATAGTCGTAAGGGTAGTCGTCATGATAAGCCCATAGATAGCAGTAAAAGGTATCAGTATAGGCTACTCCTGAAGTGGCCTGCTGAATAGTTGCAAGTCAATGGGCGGGCCGGACTCGATACTAAGGCGGTTGTAAGTTTGGGTTATCCTAACGTAGTGGCCTCCCGTCCCTAGCCGAGCTCAAATCTTGCCAGTGCCAGCATTGTCGAGTTTAAAATAACTCAGCCCCACCAGTCTCGCCTTGTTTCACAGAAAAGTACCCCGCTCCAAATGTGCTCGGCCTATACTCCATAGTTCGAGGTTGAGAAGATGCGTTGCTGCCCGGAAGGATCGCATGGCATGGCCAACCCCATCGCTTATCTCGATATGAGCGGGGATCTGGACACGGAGTTTGCGGTCAGATGAGAAGTGGAGGTTGGGGCTATGCAACGCTAGAAGGATCAGGAGGACTCTTGGATCGGCGCCCCTTTACTCCAGACGATCCTACCGCACAATCCCCTAGTTAGCAATGACCAAGTCCGCCCCTATTCCATAAAGCTGTTAGCCTAGGACAGTCAGAGTCGCATAGGACGGTAGTGCCATGTCTCCCGCCGCTTCTCAAGCACAGAACCACTGATGTCCGGAGGCCCGCATCAATTCCATAATCTGACCTAAGGCGCCATGCTTTCACAGGCATGTCCGTCATCGCTTTCCCAAATATGCCTTGACGTGACCCCGTAACAAGAACGCCAGAACCCATCATCATCTGTCTCCATACACCCAAGTCCACACACAAAACGCTAGCCCCTGCCTCCCGTCCACATCTTTTACCTATAGCCTAGTCAACGCAAGAGATAACATCGCAACCCTGTTGCACACGTACCGCTATAGTGCTGTTCGAGAAGCTAATTGAGAATCTGGTGAATTGGATGACAATCCGACATAGGCAGACTGATTCTTACATGGATTAAGAGATAGGATATATGTGATCATAAGAGAAGCTTGTAGATCTTGTCAGCAGAGAACCCCACTATCCTCGGCGTAGCAAGAGGACCCAACTATCGAGGCCATTCACGTGTGACTAAAATTTTATTTCTTCAATTGAAAGGTTTTGCCGCGCATCCAACACTACAGCTCTTTACTGTAAGCCGAAGGAAAGAACAAATAAAAGGCGAGGAACAATCTTCAACATTAGGTTGAGGGAGAATGTGCAAAGGCACCGATGTAACGACGTCGTCGTTGAGGTGAGCGATCACTTGCGCGAGCATAGGGCGGCGTTGTGCCCGAAAGATTGTCTTGGCAATGGAATGTTGGACCCCACCCCTAATTTGGCTATGGATCAACATAGGATTTTACGGCACAACTATTGTTTTGGACACCTCGTTCGCCATCGCCCCATCGTGTTGTGTATTTTCAACCCATATGTCCCCTTCCCAGTGCTTCTTAACCCTAGCCTTTTGGAACCACGCGTTTTAACCATAGCAATAAGCCCCGTTCTCGTGGGGGAGGAGGTGGCAGTCCATACCAAGCTCGCCCCTCAAGCTGATGGCGTCTACGTATGCGCTTCCTATCGCTCATCATGGACATTCACATTCCCACTCTCACTCACCTATCCGCTCGATAGAGTCGGTCGGGCCATCCTCGCACGATGGAGCAAACACACGACAGCTGCGCAAAGAGGCGTCAACCGATAATATTCGCGCACATGGTCATTCGCACTCACATCCTGTCGATTACCACGGCAACGGTGGGGGTGACAACACTTACCGACAACATGTCTCCAATTCCCAGTTACGACAAAAGTACTCCTCTTCCGAATTATCTCCCAATGATAGGGTGATGAGCACGACGGTACATCCGGAAACACCAGCGGCTTTGGCATATCCAAGTTCAAATAGCTATGTCTTCCCTCCTGTTTTGGGAAGAATTGGCACCGGAAATGCAATGGACGGGCTACACGGGAACTTGCGGCGGAGGTACGCCCTATATGTACATACCTCCGGCTAGGCTGAACCTATAACGCTAACGATCTTGACCCAGGCCATGGTTATCTGCCCCCGAGGCTCTCACCTCAATATTAATACCTTTCCCATTTCTCCTTACGACACTGGCATTCTCGTCACATTCGTCAGAGATACAGCCCCCGGTTGCCAATGAGTCGGCAGTTTACCGTCTTGTGAGGTTCATCGTGGACGATGGACCCCTCTTATCGCATCCTGCTAAAGTTCTTTATCCGTCGCCAGGCTTCGTTGAAGCCTGTGCACTCACATCAGCCACTCTTCTGCTTACGGGATCTCTGGCCAAGATCTGCTCTCTAGATCGGCGAAAAGACGTTCTTAGGACTTCCGGGGGCTATGAGAAAAGACCCCTCGCAATAATGAGCGTCGCTGGCGTAGAGGGAATTCTCAGGCGGGCACTGAGTGTAGGCCTCCCGTTCTACGCGGGGCTGAAGCTCGGAGGGGATCGGGCAGCCATCATTCTACTTACCGTCCTATCCGGGTTTATAAGTGGACCAGACGTTAGTCTAACGGATGTCACCGGCTTGGAAGGGTGGAAAAAATTGCTATCAGCGCGGAAATACATTTGTTGTGTACTTGCATTGGGAGCCACTTGCGATGTGTTAGGTTACACTATGAACGCTGGGTTTACCTCTATTGTTCTTGGCTATATAGCGCTTTTCGTGTCAGCTGTATTTCTTCCTCTACCACTCCCGGGATTTGCGTCCTCTGCGTCTCTAACCACACCATATGTCCCTTCCACGCCGTCGACCTCTTCCGTACCCCTTGGTCCAGCGTCGCCTTCTGGTATGCCTTGGGCGGCCTCGCCGTTGATTTCGACGAAGGAGCACGTCAACGTAACACTGGCTAGCGGAGTAATACTTCTTATTGTATCTTTTTTTGGCTTTTCGCTCTCATTCAACGCCCATCTAGAGACTTCACTGCTCCATTGGATGCTATTCTTGATAGCCGCAGGAGCCGCGGCAGCAATGCTTACGCTATCACAGCCTTCTTCTCTGCAGACTGATAAAAAGGCAGGATTTATCCTTAGCCTTCTTTTTACCTCTACCCTCTCTATTGTTAGCCTCGGAGAATCTTGGGTTGAAGGAGCCGCCCAGGCACTTCTGGGAGTACTATCATACCTGGCACTACGAATCGACTTGACTTCGCCCCCGAACGTACATAGTCATTCACGCCGCCACCACCATCACCACCAACATCAACAGCAATTCCACGATCACCAGCATGGAGCAATCAGCGGACCTCATCATGGCCATAGGAGCCACTCTATAGTCACGAAGTATTTGCTACAGATGACCCAACATTGGCCCTTAGCGCACAATATCCTTGTAGAAAAGGACTCTAGACGGATCTTCTACTTTATGGTGTAGGTAGCTTTCCATCCGGTCCAACGCATCCCGAGATACGAGGGGCTAACTCACCCGCACAGTTTAAACTTCACCTTCATGCTTGTCCAAACCTTTTACGGAATAGCTACTGGTTCCTTAGGATTGCTAAGCGACAGCATCCATATGTTATTCGATTGCCTCGCGTTGCTTGTAGGGCTTTGTGCTGCCGTTATGAGCAAGTGGCCGCCTAGCATGCGTTTCCCGTATGGGCTGGGGAAGATGGATACTCTCGCTGGATTCGCCAATGGGATTTTTTTGATGTAAGCCTACGCGGCCACTACGCAGTCGCGCGGCTCAGCCACAGGTACCTATCCATCGGTGGATAATTTGCTAACTTATTTGGCAATAGGCTCATCAGCATTGAGATTGTGATCGAGGCGATTGAACGCCTCGTGGAAGGAAGCGAAATGAGAAGAATTGGGGAGCTATTGACTGTCAGCTCGCTCGGCCTAGGGGTAAATCTTGTGGGGCTCTTCGCCTTCGACCATGCACATCACGGACATGGACATTCACACGGTGCACACAGCCACGGCATAGCGCACCATCATCCCTTTGACCACGAGCACTCGCATGATCATTCTCACAGCCACGGCCATGGTGCTACCCACTCCCACTCCCACAAATCGGAACATCATACCCACGAACCCTCCCATGGTAGCGAGGGCTACCTGAGCAATTACAAGTCCGCATCTGTTGTCTCTGTAGCGCCTCAAAACGTGACACATGCAGCAGTTCATGGACATGGCCACCATCACCATTCTAACGAGAATATGCATGGCATTTTCCTTCATGTGCTGGCTGATACCCTCGGGTCAGTTGCCGTCGTCGTTTCTACGCTCTTGATCAAGTATTTTGGATGGGCCGGCTTTGACCCCCTTGCCTCCTGCCTCATTGCCATCCTAATCTTCGCCTCTGCAATCCCCCTCGTTTCCTCGTCTGCCAAAACGTTGCTTCTAGCCATACCCGCCGATACTGAATACCAGCTACGCGAAACACTCACGGGTGTAAGTGGGTTGCGGGGTGTCGTTGGGTACTGCGTACCGAAATTCTGGCTCGAAGATGCAACGGGTGCTGCAGACACGCATACCTCTAGTTGTAATGGCACTTCTGGTGCAGCTGGTGGCGCAAGGATTCTGGGCGTGATCCATGTGATCATATCGAAGACTGCAGATGTTAAGGAGATAGAATCTCGGATTGTGGCTTACCTGAGTAATAGCGGTTTGAATGCCGTTGTGCAAGTTGAGCGGGAAGGGGAAGGTAGGTGTTGGTGCGGTGGTGGAGGCATCAGAATAGGTGGTTAGCATAGACTGCTACGTGTACATGTACATAAATACTCGTACGGGTCCACTTCCCCCCCCACCCCCTTGACGCATCTTGGGACATCGGATTCGTGCTCAAATTTCAAAGTATGCATCAAATCCCTTATACATACATACATACATACATACATACCTGTACAGTACATGTATATCTACACACCTGCACTACGGCACAAATATATGCCGCCGTATAAAAAACTGCCTTTTGCTCGCTCGCCCCCCCACCCTTTCAGAGCGCGTTAGAACATTTATGTACACATACACATACACATACACATGTCCTTTATGTGCTTAGGGGTTGTGGTGTGGTTTTTTCGCTAAAAGTCCTCAGCTGAACGCAGCGAGGGAGAGAGAGAGGGTGGGGGTTTGTGACTGGCATAGCATGACGGGCAAAGGCTTTTTTTTTTTTCTTTTTCTTTTCGTTTCCTCCCGTATATGAAAATTGAGGCCAGCCTCGCCTCTTTCGATCGACGGACACAAAATCGAGGAGCGCTTGGATATCCCGGGCGCGGCGGCAGATTCCTGGTGAGTCCTGGAATGAGAGCCTTCTAGACCTTGTCGGCTCGGATTGTTGATATTTTACCCCGCTGCCCAGCAATAAATAGCCTTGCGAGGGCATCGCGAAGTGCCAAGTAAATATGCTCCAACATAATAAGGCTGGAGAAAGGAAGGGCTCTTGGTAGAGTGCAACCGGATCGTTCAGCCTCGTGGTCGACGAACGCGGAAACGAGGACGAGGCACTCTTGCACCCCAATATCCTCCGTCGCCGCCCAATTATACATCGACGGGTCCAACGGTCATGCACGACTCCCGCCGCATTCTGGTGGAGTAGGACTGCCTTGTCTGAGCCTTGAGCGCCTTTTCGAACTGCTCCTGTTGTTCTGTGCTTTTTTTTGTTCGATCCAACCGTCAAATTATAGCTCTACATTTTGACCAAAACTGCCAATGATCGGTGGCATTGCGGGTTGCACGAGAGGGCTCCCAAAATCGGTGGGTAGAACTCCTCCACAGCGCTATCAGAGACGTTTTCAAGTTTTTGATGAAAGTCTTGGCATTGCGGCGGGCAGCGACCACCGCATCGATAATGAGCAATTATTAGCAATTGAGACCTATATAATCACCACAAGCTGTTTAAATGCCTCGAGAACGTACCCAATTAAAGAGAAAATCTGTGCTGTCCAGAAGAGCATACGAAAATACTAGCTCACCTTGTGTTGCTCAGCCTCTAGTATCCCAAACCAAAAAAATGCTGTTATAAGTTCCAGAGTATATCAACATTACTCTAACATACATAATGACAATTCTACTTCCCAATACCTTTAATAAGAACAAATATAATAAAACAGACTATTAAGCTAGAGTTTTTTGAAAATTTAATTAAGAGTATGAAGAAGAGAATATAAGTGGTATGCAAGACTAAGGGATAATACACTAAGTATTGAGCAAAAGTATGTGATTTTAATTTTTCTAAATAAGAGTATAGACTTATAGTAATTAGAATACAAACATACAGCTTATTTCAAAGCCTCGTTGTGAGTAGAATGAGTTGAATTTGAGCATGCACAAAGATTTGGTTGGTTGTGCGAACTCCAGGTGGCGGACACTTTTGTCCCCCACTATACAAGGAAACAATCAGTTTAATGAATCTGTGGTTATATAGGTCTCAATTGCTAATACAGTCGAGTTGCATTACAAGAATCTCACGTTATAAGAATTATCACATTATAAAGAATATGAATACGCGGCTCCACCCCGATCCTGGGCTCCTACTATAAGAGTATATAAGAATGTATAATAATAATCGCGCTATAAGAATGGAGTCCATTGCCCCGACCATATTCTTGTAGCGCGACTGGACTGTAATTGCTCATTATCGATGCGATGGTCACCGCGCGCCGCAATGCCAAGACTTTCATCAAAAACTCGAAAACGTCTGTATGCCTTGCATGTTGTGGAGGTGGCTGAGCGAACAGTCCGCCCAAATCTGCCTGCTACCAAGCCTAACTACGGAGTATGATTAGGACACACATGCACCAGATGATGCACCTACCGCTCAGGATTCAATGTTCCGGGGAGAATAAAAGACAGGAGTATTTGCCGCCTTGGCGCCCACATGTATCTCAGGTATATGAGCCCACCAAGCCCCCCCGAGGCTGGTGTTTAGGGGTCCACTAGAGCCCGGATACAACCCCACAATACTTTCAAAGGGTGAAGGATATGCGAAGGCACAGTTAATATCCTATCCTTTGTCATCATGACCGCAAACCAACGAGTTATAGAGAGGCTGTAAGTCAAAACATACTAGCCCTATCCAATAACTATAAATATCATTTTCTTACAACGCCTAATAGAGTCGACAACTGCTTGATCCGGCGAAGCGAAAATGAAATTAGACAGGATGTCAGAAATTTTTATAGTCGGTATGACGACTATGGTCCTGGTGGTCAAATTATTGGAAATAGGATGAATCCGGTGGTCCCCGAAGCAGTACTGGTTAGGGGCGCTTTAGTGGCCCGAGACCCAAGAAACAACCTAACAGCTGATACTGTTAATGGAATGACGGATGCTGAGGCGGCTGCTTTGGCTGCCGAAAACAAAGCTGGCTTCGGAGACTTTACGTGGGGTCTCAAAGCGGTCATTCTTCTTACTGGCATGGCGGCAATAATCCAGCAGGTCTTCCCGCATCGAGTAAATAACCAACACGCTAACCTAGCTAATATTTCTTAGAGGTTGGACCCAAAGTTCGATTAACACCGGTGGCCCAGGCTGGAGTGAGGAATTCGGCTTGATCGATCCCGATAATGTGGACCTCCTAGGGCGGGGTACACTCTACTATGGATTCATCCAATCGGCACCTTTCTTAATTGGAAGTATTCTAGGTCTTGTATTTAACGATCCCCTACAGGTAAGCTGAGATGATCTCTCGCTTGAACATTGAGACTCATTTCTATAGTATTACGCGGATGGTAGGCGCCCTGCACTGGCAATTGCAGGACTGCTCTCTTTGGCAAGCTTTATAGGTGCTTAAAACCCCGTCATCGCCAAATACCTGGAGTTCCCTCACTCATCTCGTCGCTTTCAGGCTCATCTTATTGCCGCACTACCTCCGAGCTCTTGGCATGTCGTCTCATCTTAGCCATAGGGTAAACGCTCTTTATTACTATTCACTCCACCTCCATATAATCTCGAGGCTGATCACTCTGCTTTCTAGCGTTGCCGCAAAGGCCTCGATCGGTATAGGGTTACCTAAGGTCCTTTTAGGTAACGTAATGCTAACATCAAAAAGCACCCATCCTCGCCGCCGAAGCGTCTCTCGACGGCCCCCGCGGAAAGATTCTTATTGGATCCTGGCAGTTCTGCGATACGATTGGCATCTTTCTCGGGTTCTGCTTCCATTTGGCTACATTTCCCAACTGGAGGGCGACTACCGCAGCGCCGGCTATCCCAACCGTCATCTTTTTAATACTAGCTTTTCTTGCTCCTGGTGCGTAGACACAGGACTCCGATCCCCTCTACACTAGCTTATCCTTCCCAGACAGTCCTCAACCGTCGATCCAGAAAGGGGGTAAGTACACGGGAGCTGGTCCGACATTGACCAAACGACTGATCCGTACCCAGATTATATTCAGGCCTTCAAAATCTTCCGGCGGCTAAGAAACACCGATATACAAGCTTGTCGGGGTGAGACTAATCTCTGAAACATTTGAGACATTGACGCTGAGAGAAATCAACAGATCTCTGGCGAGGTCGTGCTCAACTCCAATACGAAACCGAAATGGAGCTCAGAAGGAACGGAAATATCCTTGGAAATGTGCCGGCCCGGTGGCCCCGGGAAGAGCTTTATCAACAAGAAAGGGAGAGGACTTCTTGGTTTCGAGAAATGTTCGATCTTTTTCGATTGCCCTATAGTCGTAGGGCTTGTCTTACGTACGTTCACAACCCAGCATGTAACCTTGGTTATGCTCATCCCGTCTCTAGGGCGGCCGTTCCTATGGTAGCACAGATCTTCACGGCAGTCAATGTAATTGCTTTCTACAGCTCAACGCTCTTCAAAGAATCGAGTGGGTCTTCAGACTCGAAAAAGGCAACTTGGCTTGGTTTTGGTGTGCAGCCATTCTACTATATCCGTACCTCGAGTATTTGTACTAATCATTCTGACACAGGATTTGGCATTTCGAACGTGATGTACAGCTACAATAGCCAGCAATCTATCTGGATATTTACTAATGGATATAGATTTACAATTCCGGCCTTCTTCTACGTGGACACCAAGGGCCGCCGCTATCTCCTGTTGCCCTCCTTGGTCGGCGTTACCATCAGTCTGCTCGGGCTCGCGTTCTGCTTCCATGCCCGCGGGTCATTGCGTACTGGTTTGGTGACATTCTTCATCGTCGTTTTCACCTTCTTCTATAGCATAGGATGTGGGCCAATCCCGTGGGTTCCAGTCAGTTCTCTTTGCGCGAATTGCTAGCTAATTTCTGCCAGCTTCACGCTTTCCGCGGAAGTTTTTCCCTTAGCTACGAGAAGTATACAACCCCTATAACCCCGAGATAAGGGCCCCAGACCTTACGAAACTAACACTACAGCACAGGTAGAGGGATTTCATTCGGAGTCTTCTTGAATTTCTTCTTTCTCGGTAGGTATTAGGACGGCCTCGAACGACCATAAAAAGGTAATTATATATTAATAACATATCAGGCCTCCTGATACTCTTCGTCCCCGAACTCACCTACCGCTTCGGTCACAAAAACCCCGATTATGGCCGCACAAATTTACTCTGCTTCTTTGCGTAAGCCTCCTTCCTACTTCTCTATCCTCCACGTCCCACGGCCAAATCACTAACCCACCAATCAGCGGTCTGTCAGCCATATCCCTCTTCCTCAGCTTCATATTCGTCCGCGCCACGGCACGCCCCAGACTCGTTGAAATGGCCTACATATTCGATAAACCCACATTGGGACCCTCAGGCCATGTGCGCTTTCAACTAACCGAGCAACTGCCGTGGTTGGCGGAGCGATATTTGCCTTGGCGATGGCGCCAGAACGATGATGATAAACCGCATTTTGTTAGCTGGTCTCAGGAGAGGGAGGTGGAGATGCGACGAGCAGCGAACGCCCCGGCTCAGGAACAAGTCCATGAGATGCAATAGTTAGGAGACCGAGGTAGTTTTGAGCAGTGAGTCGGCGTGTATGGGTTCGCCAGAAGGTGAAACACTAGGAAAGGGTGGACCCGATGGAGATGCGGTTAGTGGTGTGCAAGACGAGGAGCACCGGGGGGTTCCAACTGGCCGGCCAAATCGTGTATCCTACTATCATTACCCCTACTTTCGCATTCCCCAAATATATTATCGTCCTCTTACCTTACCACACCTTACCACCCCCCACCTAGCCTTCACCAGCCCAGCGCCGTGGATATTATTAAACCGAGCCCCCGTTCTCATTCCCATTCCCATTCCCATTCCCAACAGAGATGCGCGCCCCTAATAGGCACATACATACATACACAAACCAGGTCAGGAAGGGGACCGAGAAATGACGGTTGCAGACGGGGGACAGTACATTATCCAAATTCAGCCTTCTGAAGGCGTGGTTTGTTAGAGTAGGGGGGGGAGGGGAACGAAATCTCTTCTTCTTTTTTTTTTTTTTTTTTTTTTTTTTTTTCTTTTCCCGCAAAACTGGTAGTCGCGAGGAGCTGAACCGGTGTTTGTGTGCGTGCGTGTTTAATAATAATAATATTGAGTTATCAACATTCATTCGCTCCTTCATTTCCCCCCCTTTTTTCAACGAGCGATACCCGACACTAAAATAATAAAAAACACTGGATATCAAGGCGCCAACTTTTTGAGATCCATTGATAGAAACACCATACATCCAATCAACTCAACAAATATCGGTTTTCACTAAATAAGTTTTTTTAAATCGTTGTTTTGGAACTGGAATTAGCAGCATAGCCTCAGTGCTAGTAAAAGAAAAAAAAAAAGGGTCTTGGAAGAGGAAAAGGTGAGGAAATATGGGCTCTGGAATATTCATCACCCCTTGACGAGAAAGTGTATCGTGTAAGACTATATTATCCTAAATGGTGCGGTACACGCGCCTGAACTGAACAAAAAGTGGGCATTAGTGAAGGCCCGCATCCTGCATCACTTTACGGCCGCGGTTTATTGCAAAACCATTTGCCCGCAATTTGAGCAGCACGAATACCTCCGGGTCCCGATGGTCGATACAGTGGATGACCGTCTGACCGATGTTTTTGACGAGGCAAATGCGCGTATGAAGCTGAGGAATCTCACTAGTTGTTTTGGTTCTTGCTCCTCTTTCTTTGGTAACAGTTTCCTTTGTGCTGGACTCAATTTCTTCATCACGTTCCTATCGACATATGCTCCGTTTTCAATCAGAATGGTAATAATATCATTGTCGGAATACCCGATGGCGCACTCCAAGGGTGTCACCCCATTGTTGTCGGCAGTATTAACGTCAGCGCCTGCCTTGACTAAAAGTTCTAATGCTTCAGTGTAGCGCTGCTCTACGGTGAGGAATACGGGAGTCTTTCCTGTCTTACTCCGCGCATTGATGACGTCCCGCGCTACGCCGCATTCTTTCGGTAGATGTTTTATCAAGCACTTCAGGATCGTAGTGTTACTTGGCTCAGGTAGAAATTCCACAGCTTGATGAAATAAAGTCCACCTGGCATCAATGAGCTTGATGAGATCTGGGTGATGTTCAAGGACCTGTTCAAGAACGGATACGTCCTTCTCCTCGACTGCCGAGATCGCATGTCCCCATAGAGTTGGGCGCATCGCATGGTCCACACAGCATTGCGGCAGAGCCTGCGACACTAGACCAGTATAAACAGGATATTCCACACTGCCACTGGATATTCTTGCTGGGAATGATCGGGGGGAAGTGGGTGAAGCGGGTGGCGGGGGCAGATCTGCTTGGCCTGGGGGGGGCCTTTGCTGGCGCAGCCCGTCGATCAGGCTTCTGATATCCGAGCGCAACGCGGTTTGGCCCAAGCTAGTGTGAGAATCAGCTACCCAATATTCTCTGGCCGCAAAAGAAATGTAACTGACTTTAGCAAACAGATTAAGAACAACTGCTGGGCCTGGAGGTGCATATCCATAGTCTTCAGAAACCCATCCATCGTAAGTCTGCGTTCATTAACCCTCCATTGCTCGCGCCATTTCCTGATGAATTCACTATGCGAGATGCGAGAACCACTGTTTAATAGCTTAATGCTCTCGACCGTGTCTCCCAACAGAGTAATTGTAATTTTGCAGTGCGTTCGGCTTTCGCAGAGCCGGCCTACAATCATTTCCTCTTCTTCTCCTGCCGAGTGCCCATTCTGTTCCCTGGCGCGAGCAGTGGCGGCAGCATCGACCGATAGGAGAGCGGCATGTAAGAGCATGACGAGTCGTTGGAGCTCTAGGAACGTTTCGTCGACGTGCTCGGCCTCGTCGAGGAAGGTTTTAAGGCTCCGCCACGCACTCCACAGGGTTGTGCCTAACCCAACCGTGGCCTCAAATGGCCGGTAGAGGCTCATCTCGTTCACGCAAAGGAGATCCTGGACGACTAGGGAGGGAGAGATGGTATTGCGAAGACTTCAGCCTTGCAAGGTTTCGAGGCGGGGTCGGATTGATGAGACAGAGCTCTTTGCGGCCCGTCACACGCTCGCATCCCGTAATAACGCAATGAATTCGTGAGAGTACTGTGGAGGCGGTTCCTGAGCCCGGGCAGTTAGCTAGAATTCTTGGCGGGGGTAGCTTATCTACCTCGCTGCCGTTCGCCTTCCTTGCTGTATGTAGACGAAAACAAGAGCAATAGAACGTCCTACCCACCGTCACCGAACGCTTCCCACAGTACTGCGAAAGGGATATGGTATGGAGCGAGACGAACAGGGAGATGGGTGGAGAAGCTTGGAGTAGAACCCGCTGGCAGAAGTAGTCCTTCGGCTCAGCCACCCCCACACATACTGTACCTTAGGCAAGGCTGCTCACCGGAGGCCGATATATATCTGCAAATGTAAATGTAATTTGATTTATAATGGGAAGTTCGGTAGATTTCCACTCGGTTGCCATAATCTGAAAAGAAAAAAAAACTCAACGGACTTTAGTGGATACCAACGATTTTATGTAAATCGTTCTCTAGTCACTGTTGAGGAGCCGGAAAAGCCTCTGAAAAATAGACACAAACAGAAAAACTAGAGCCCGTGACTACAGGCGCGGGTAATTTCGTGATTGACTTGACTATTAGTTCTACCTACCCTCCATGCTGCCTATATGCCAGCTGGAGGTCTAGATCATCATCATTCGACGGCGAGCATCACGAACAACAAACACACCCTGCTGAATTTTAACAAGTTCAATTTTTCTCTCATGATCCTAAAGAATTTTTTACAGAAACTAGCCTAGCAGTTAAAAAAATTAAAATATCAGGGCAGTGCACCGAGCATTGGGATGGAGTGAAGAAAAATCCCTCTGAGTGACCTTTTTTATGGCACATAACTTCCTTCCTAAGTTCAAAGCTAAACTCAAAATTAATAAGAACAATTTTTAGCTACTCTAAGAATCCGTTAATCTGTTAATCCCCATTGATTTTGACAATATATATATTCCTAATTTTTTCTAGCCCCAACACTCTGTCTTAACGCCATTGTCATACCAGCTACACTGTCATGCTACTTCTCAAGCCCACAAAACGTTTACAAGTCTTACAAGTAATCAGCTTTTATACACAACCTTGTATTTCAGGCAAAAGCTGTTTGTAGCTTTCAAAGCATAAACCTGCAATAGGTGGAACAGGACTGTTGGGGCTGTTTTAGTGTGTTATGTTAAAAAGTATTAGGCAGAGTATTGCTTCCAACGCAATAAATTGTACGAAATTACTGCTGATATGTGACCGGTTTGGTCGTGATACATACGGTTCAACTAAACAAACAAAATAATTAGGTAGCGGTTGTATGAAGCGGAGCAGCCAAAAGTGCAGCAGCCAGAAGAGGAGCAGTGGATGTGGGTCCTGTTATCTTGGCGCACTCGCCTGGTGCTATCCTCACATCCTCGTTGCTCAAGCTTACTTTGGTTCATGATGCTGCGGGATGTCAAGCTTCCATTCTTCCCCCGCATTCAGGATTGTATGGTCTGGTCGGCGGATGGAGATATTGCGATAGCAGCGGGAGACTCCGTCCAAATTGTGGTGAGCGCCCCATCACCAATTGATCGTAATCATTCAGCAAACATTCATCTAACAGATCGGCAATTATTACTCAGAGCCCTCGACCGATTCATAAAACTCTCAGTGCTCAGGCTGTCAACCGTATAGCTCAGACAGACCGCACAGACCAATGGGAACTGTCGTGCTTCAAAGCTAACGGTTTCTACGATGGAGCTCTTGGGTCCGGCCATGCGGGGTTCGACATATTTTCCATTGGCGAAGAGCAATCTGCCGCTTTCGTCTCTTGTATCGGTTGGTCACCACCTGGTATTGCGAGATATCGTCGATGCGTGTTGGCTGTTCTATCGACGACTCACGTCCTTTCTTTGTTTGAGCCCCCAAGTTCAGGTCCGTTATTGGGGGGCTGGAGCCGAGTATTGGAGGTTAATACGGTAGTCAAGGCGCACTTTGAGTCGCTGCAGAAGGAATGTGAGAGTGAAAACTCTAGACTTCATAGACTGAGGGGGAGGGTTAGAGCCTTCAGTTGGAGTTATAAGTCTCATTTTGAGAGAAAAGATGGCAGCTCTAATGGGGCAACGAACGAGTTTTTCCTGGCCCTAGCAAATGAGTACAACGAAATTGTTTTTGCACGAATTTATTTTGATGGATATACCCCAGCTAGGCCACGCGGAGGATGGGCTGCTCAGGTAACTGGACATATCCGTGTGCGTCCTGAAGACGCTGTCGGTATGAGATTCGAATCCTCTCTCCCAAATCGACTCGATAGGTTTGTTAATAAGCTGTCATGGAGTCCGTGGTATGAGGCAGAGGGTGGGCGAAATGACTCCTTTGTTGCCTACTCTACTAGAGGAGAGCTACGGATCATGAAAGTGTCAGTAACAACCGCTGAATGTCAATCCGGCGGAAGCGCAGATCTGTGCGATTTTGGGTTTCAAATTAGCGATCTAAATATTACTATTGCTAGCGCTTTTTCGAAGAGATACCACTTCACATCGGTGGTATGGTACGAAAAGGTTAGTTTCTTATGAGTTGGGGGAACGAGGCTAGGCCTGGTTTAGCTAACCTCTCGTGTCTGCAACAGGTCTGGAATGAGAGACTTATTCTTGCCTTTGCTGCTCCAGGGTCTATCCAAGTGGCTTCAGTCTTATTAGGATCAGAGCCTCACAGTATTGGTGAGCTCCTTGAGAAGGCTATAACAGTTAAAGAGTATCCTAATAAGTATTGGGACTCCGTCACCGGTAAGCGTTTACCCTATGTTACTTTCTGGATTAGCATTAAGGTTTCTAATGTTTCTAACCCAATATTAAGGCATGGTTCTACGTGCTGATCCAAAGGATTCAAAAATCTTAACACTCCATATCGTAACTCAGCTATCACACACTTTTATTTTAAAATACTCCCTTCCTGATGCCAATCTATACTCGGCTAAAACGAGCGCTCTACCTGTGGAAGATGATGAGAGCTGGACACAAGCCATTTCCTATCATCTTGCTAGCTTTGACTCTCAACACAACCTCGGTGGTCTAGCTCTAGCAAAGACATGGGGTCTGGCTCGATCCCCTGTGGGTGGGTTTGTTGCTGCATGCATCACGCTCCACCCGAAGGGCATGATTGAGTATGTTACACACAATAATGAAAATTGTCGAGTAGTGTTTGGAATGGAGCAGGAACTGCTAGGATATTTTGTTCAACCCGGGGAAGATGGACCAAAACCAGGAATCTTGGATTGTATGCTTAACGCCAGGCTTCCTTAACGGAGAAATAACAGACTGACTGTTCGTAGTAAGTATTGAAGCTTTTGTTCAAGACGCGAGACATCTTGAGGCACCTCCCGAATTAGAGATGGTGCGAAATATCCAAAGACCTATACTCAAACCGTTAGAGCAACTGTGGAAGCGACTTTATCAGGCTCTTCGAACGGACGACAATGACGAAAAAATGGATGTGAACTCAATCACATAGTATGCCCCCCTGCCCCCCACCACCCCACGCTATCACTTTCAAACATTAATCTGTGAAAAGTCCGCAGACCGAAAACCCCCTGGCTATGGAATATGCCATATCTAGGGACATTATACACAACTCCACACTCACAGCATCCCGCTATCAGCGCGTAATCGGAATGATTCACCTCTACCAAGGAATAATCAGCCTTTCTACTCATCCAAGCTCGCCTACTCTACCCCAAGGAGGTGTCCTATACGATGACATCCCAGTGGAAATACTCTCCCGCCTCATAACTTCCATCCTTTCAATTCCACGCAAGTGGGTAAGGGGAAGTAGACTGAGTAAGCGCATCTTGTACGCTGCTGCGTGTGTAGGCGCGCTAGGGCTGTATGAGGTTAAGCAAATTCTTGAGCTCAGCGAGCAGACATTCCGGTGGCTAGCAGATACTGAGGATGTCGATTTGGGACTGGAGCTAGAACACTGCAGGACGCGTGCTGAAGCTACTGCTACGGGTCCATTGCTTGCTGGAGATATGCGAGTTATCAGTTTCCCGCCTCACCGGAAGGATCGGTTGCGGGCTCCAGGTGCGCAAGCTCTCTTCGAGCTATGTGAAGTATGTGGGGAGCCGATTGGGTGGCAAGATGTTAAGCTTGCAAGGTGCTCAAATAATCATGTTTTTGGTAAGAGTTGCGACAGTTGGTTTAGGGGCCAAAGAGCTGATATCTATGTTCCTACACAGCAAGGTGTGCTTTGACATTTCTAGCAATTCAAAGACCGGGGATATCGAAGTATTGTGGAGTCTGCGGGAAAGAGTATCTCAGTGAGAGAACAATCCAGCCTGAAAAGGTTATCACCCCAGATGAAGGAGGGGCGAGCGCCCCAGCCGAAACACCCAACACAAAAGGCCTTGCCCAGGTGCTTCTAGAAGTTGCTATTGGGGCTGAGACGGAGGATAGAGCCCTGAATACCGCTGAAGGCGAAACATCTCCAACGATGAAGACACACTCTTCACTAGCCAGTCTACTATTTGCTGCTTGCGATATTTGCGTCTACTGCGGTGGGAAATTCCGCACCGATGGCACCGCTTGAGACCGACACATAGTGGCCTGTCCCTTGTGCGGTGTATCGAAGCAACAGGTAGGTGTTTTATATCACCGCTAGAACAAACTCAGTTAGTTTCCAACCTAGGTCACATTTCCATTACATTAGTCGGTGGTAGTCCTACACTTAGACTGCGCACGTCAATCTTTCCCAACCTTTGTCCATCTCTCCGCGGAAGCAATGGCTAATCCACCGCGTTTACGGAAGAATCGACGGAACCGAGGGGCTAATGCATCCGTGGTACCCAAACGTCCTATGACCTAGAGAACCAGCGGGTACTTTAGCTCAATTCGCCCCGCCCTGCTCAGCAATGTCGGAATGAAGGCGACTAGGCACAACGTCTACCTTCCCACCAGACAACCTACTAAGAAAGAGGGTCTCCTCGAGATTCGGGACGGGGAAGGCTGACAGCGGATCCATGGAACTGGTCATCTCTCCACACCCATATATTGTTTACAGAACAGACCTTCTGGTGGACTCTAACTGGAACAGGATCCAACGGGATAGAACTGCCCAAAACTCATTCACGATGTACCTTATACTGCTGATGATTCGTGTTTGGGACTTGGCGCTTTATATACGAATATGTACGTATGTGGGCTGGGGAAATGTCGATGGTTGGACCGGGACCAACTGTCCTGATGCATCTTTGTGGCTCTTGTGGTCTGGAAGGAAGATGGAGACCCTCACATCTCCAACCCCAGAAAACGCCGCTACTCCTGAGAAAAGACATAAACTCTGCAAGATCTAGGCGGGAGTCTCTTCTCATTACATAGATAAGGGACCGTAGAGCTATTTCGGGGCTTTTGGTTGTGTGTGTGCACTATATACAGTACATACAAACCAAGAAATGCAAGGCGGCTTGTTTGGTTTAGGATCCGTTTGCAACCAACCAGTTTGAACTCTCTTGTGGCCTTTAGTATTTTATTATACATCAAGCCGAAATAGTGCCGCGGAGGTCTGGCCGTCAAGCCTGGCAGTCGCACTTGAACTAACGTAGAGTGGAGTCCGCTCCTATTGCCTCCCTATAGCCCAAAGTACTTTACAGATGACGACGTTCGTCATGGCGAAGATGGGAGATGGACGTACCTATTCGGAGAATAGAATATATGGTAGGCAGGGGTATTGGGTGCCCCGGAGGGGGGTGTAGCTAACAGGACACTCAACTTAACACATCTGGGATCTGGGGCATTAGGGAGAGTACGGCAAAGGCTAGAGTAATGGGGGGGCAACTATAGGTGTGGTGGTACCGACTCCCATAGCGTAGAATCACCTCCTCCCCAAAGGAAAAGGGAACTCGGGTTGTGTTGGGGACGGGAAAAAAAGAGGATAACTAACTACTACTCCGATTCTACGTCAAACGCCTCCCTCTGTCAGGTAATTGACAATGCTGTGAAGGCCGGGAACCCTCTATAAAGAAAGCCTCTCTATTTAATCACAAAGGAGAGTCAAAATGGAGGTGGGAGGGAGGAGAAATCCCACCCCTAGTACCCGCTCTGTGCTCTCTGGTAGGAACACCCACCCTCACTTATCCGCCAACCTCCCCTCGACCCCCTCCCTCTCCCTCCTTCTAACCTCCTCCACCTCCTCCTTCGACGCATCGAACCGCGCTGTAACCTGATTGAACGGATTCTCTCCCGATCTCTCGAACTCCCTGCGCAGCACCTCCTTCCTCTGCTGTAACCGCAGCCCCGGATTCTCCGCCTCGATTTCAGGCATCCGCCTAGCCTCGTAGGCTGCAAGCGCCGCTTTGAAGCGGCGTTCGGGGTGGCGTTCGACTTTTTGGGAGCTGGCAGGGGTGGTTGTTAGGGAGAGGAGGTCTAGCGCGTTGTCGATGCCGGTCGCGTTTAGGGCTGGTGTGGAGGAAGAGGAGGGGAGGTCGTTGTCCGAGTCGAGGTCGGTGAGGGAGAGGGGCTTTGCGGGTTTTTTGGCCGCAGATTTGTCTTTGGAGGGTTTGGCGGATTTAAGGGCCTTCTCTTCCTCGGCGATGAGGGCATCACGTTCGGCCTTCTTGCGAGCAGCTTCGGCTTTTTTGGCGTCGGCAGCTTCTCTAGTTGTTGCGGCGCGCTAGTTAGCACAGCTCCTCTATTTCTATCGAGGGTATTCCTGTCGAAGGCGATGCGGGTTATGTAGGGTATAGGGCCTTTGCTTTGGGATTAAAGGACGGACGGATATACTTCTTTGCGTTCGATTTCGCACCCTTGGACCACTCCTGGTCTTCTACCCGAGCTTTCCTAGCGCTATCTTCTGCAGCTTTTTTTGCTGCAGACTCGGCCTTCCGGGCATTGCCAGCGGCTTTCTTGGAGTTCTCCCCTAGGGCCTTTTTGCCTCCCATGACTAGGTGTTGTTGTTCGTGAGAGTGGAAGTGCGGTGGACGAGCATTTTGCGTTGTGGGGTTAAAATTGAAGCTCGCCCCACTGCCAAGACCCCACCATTGATAAGCAACAGTCAATGGAGCTGTGGTACAGATACGATTATACTTATATTGCAAGCGATACCAATGCCCCGTATGTACAAAGAACTAAACTCCAGCGCTAAATGATACGGATTGGAGACAAAATAAGCATCCTTCGATCCCAGTAGCTAAGGAGACAATCTCCTAGAACACCCAGTCTGGCTCCCGTTCAATCTCTGAAACCTACAGCCGGTATACCTCATGCTACCCGCACGAGCTCGGTTCAAAGCCTGTGTTATCACCAGCCAGGCCGATTATAAGTGTAGTTCTCGGGGGCTGGCATATGCGTAACCCCATGCATCAGCGGTGGTGGTGGTGGCGCTCGTGGCACAGGTGGTGGAGGAGCGGATGGGGCCAACGGGGGTGGGGTTCTCGCAGGGAACGGAGGTGGGGTTCTCGCGGCGAGCCTACGGCCTCTCCTACTACGTCGCCGTTCCAGCGGCGCCGGTTCTGCAGCTTCGACTTCCGGTCTCCCTCTTGCCTTCCTTGCTCCGCCGTCTAGGGGGGGATCTTGTACTGCTGACGATGTATCGCTTGGTAAGTTGAGGTTGACGAGGCTGTAAAAGTAGTCCAGAACTTCTGGGTATCGACGCACGCTCTGTCGCCAATCTTCGTCAATGCCGCGCTTTAGTTCGACTTCGGCTTGTTCAACAGCCCAAGGGTCAACGCCGCGGAGATGATACATCGCGGCGCTCTGGTGGAGATAATTAATGTGCACTTGGTGTTGGTGGTTTCGTTGCGAAACGAGCGCGGTGTAGTATTGGAGAATGTATTCCTTTGCATGCTGGGTCACCCACACACTAAAGACAACGCGACGTTAGTATCTTGTCTGTATGGGAGGCGGGGAATTATGCGGGGTGATTTGATGTTCACAACTGAATGTGAGGAACACCCAGTGCGGAGCCAGATGTTGTGAACTTTTCGTGCATGTTAAGGACAGGATGGGGTGGTGGCCTACCGTATCTCTTCGAGGATAGAGCTCATCATCCGCGATTCTGCCTGCCTTACAGCAAGCTCCAGGCTGTCGTTCTCACATGGGCATCTCATGTGAGGGGGTGCATCGCAGAGGGCACAATTCGGGTCCATGATTTCGAAGCGTTGGCTAGTTCGGGGGTCGATGATCAACATGACTGCAACAAGGTGGAGAAGCAACGAAAACCAAAGCTTAATAGATTGAAATTCCGTAAAGCACGAAAGGGCCCATCTTTCGCAAAAGAACCAACGCCTCCAGGTTCAACTAGCTAGTAGAAAGGGAGACGGCAAGGCCGATTTGCAAGATACAGCGATTTTGGACAGCTCACTAACCTTACGAAATTAATGCCCGCGGCGTATCACAGCACCTTCAGACGACCTGGGAGGCCCAATACGCTCGAGGCGTTATGGCAGCTTTGCTTTTGTGACGAGAATGTGAAGCGTACAATCCGAGCAATAGAGGTATTCCGTCCGACACCTCTTCGACCACAGCCAGCTCAACAAGGTAAGATGGGAGGCAGCCTGTTGGCGCGAGGGCATGCGGGCCTTCGGCTTTGTTTCTAGGGTCTCCCATTTTCTGCAGCTGCGCATTTCTTGGTAAGGGCCAGTCGACAGCCAAGTCGAGAGCCAGCCATGCACGCCATCGGCAGCGAGCCAATTGAGCGTTTGTGACTCCACTGCGAAGCGGTGGACGTCGTGGGATTGCCCCACTGGACTGGCTGCGAGCGCGGGCACAAGTCCTGCAGTTGGAGTTTGGTTGGCCAGGGAGATTGGGGGCTGCTTTTCGCGCTTTCCTCGTCGTGCGGAGAGTCTCTTGTCCACGTTTCACCGCCTGTTCTTCGCAGCCCTTATATCATCCAATTCTCAACATCACTGATATCCCGGGCATAGGAGCGATAGCAACGTCACTCTGAATGCCGCTCTGAATACCTCTCTGGAGCATCTAACTAGTATGCACCTAACTCTACGCGTAGGACATGGCCGATGAATATTAATTGACCGCGGGGGCCGACCGAATCCGGGGAAGCACAGAGCTCGCCAACGCCTGGTTCCCCCGCCTGGCAAATCTGCTTGGCACCAGCCACTCCACTATGAGGCAGCCAGCTAATGGAGTCTCTGAGTCTCTCATGCCGCAAGGCCGTTGAGCAGATACGGCGTGGACTACGGGATAGAGACGGTGTGTTTCTCTTGTCCTGGCCTATTGGGTTGATACCCTGCTAATCCTCATCAGATTCCATCAACTGCTGTGGGGCTCCAGCAACACAGCTACTACTCGAACTCTGCAACGAACCACCAGCTGCGCTCTCGGAGCATACCGAAGATCCCCTATGCCGGCTGTGCTTGCTGAGGTGCGACGACTTGATTAGCCTTGCTTATGACAAGTTAAACACTTTTCCATTCAAAGATGTTCCTGCCTGTTGGCGCAGATTGTACACAGATGCCAGCGTCCTTAAGGCGGTGTTTCAGATCTCCATTCTTATAGCCGAGGGCTACGTGCTAGGTGGTGGAAAGGCAGACAGGTCTCGGCCTAGGGATAGAAAGTCGAACCCCTTGAGAGTTCATGGGCCGTTAGAAGGGGATGGCCCGTGTTTACCCGATTGGGAATCTGAAATTGTACGAACGCTCGACACAGCAATCATCATGACTGGTGCGCCGGGAAAGGACCGCAGATCTCTAATAGAAGATATTTTGAATTCTCTGCAATCTATCGCGGAAACAAATTTGAATAATCACGGCGACGGCAAGACTTTTGAGGACCAGAGATCAGGCAAGCGTCGGAAGCTCGACACCCTTGGGATTGACGATGCATTTCCCCAATGTACCAGCAGAGTTCCAGCACTTCAGTTTCCAATTCAAAGAGCGAATTCCCTCTCGCTTTCTGCATTCGAACGCCATCTCTCGGCGTCCAAAGATGGCCCGACACCACTAATTATCACTAATGCGCTCTCCCACTGGCCCGCTTTGGAAGAGCGCCCATGGAAAAGGCCGTCATACCTACTAGGAAAGACATTCGGGGGTCGGCGCCTCGTACCCATTGAAATAGGGAGAAGCTATGTCGACGAAGGCTGGGGTCAGGCCATTGTGCCCTTCCGCACCTTTCTATCGGACTACTTCCTATCTACTCCCAAAAGTGGCCAGGGGGTCGGATACTTGGCCCAGCATGACCTCTTCTCCCAAATCCCCTCCCTCCGGAACGACATCTCGATCCCAGACTATTGCTACACTTCGCCCCCACAGCCCATCGCCGGCACACCACTTGCAAAGAAAACCATTCAACAACTAGAAGAGCCCTTGTTGAATGCATGGTTTGGACCTGCAGGCACTATTTCGCCACTACATACAGATCCTTACCACAACATTCTCTGCCAAGTTGTCGGCAAGAAATACATACGTCTGTATGGTCCACACGAGAGCGACAAGGTATACCCGCGAACTGTGGATCAATGGGGTGTTGATATGGGGAATACTAGTCAAGTTGATGTGAGCGCCACGGAGAATACCACAGGAGGGGTTACATCGCTGCAGCAACAGGATACATCATTCCCGCTATTCAAAGATGCACAGTTTGTTGAAGGAATCCTTGAGGAGGGAGAGTGTCTTTATATTCCTGTAAGCCTCTCCACCTAGCTATCTTTTGCGGAGTTCACTACGCTCAAATACAGTTTTGTAGGTTGGTTGGTGGCATTACGTGCGGAGCCTCAGCGTCAGCTTCAGCGTCAGTTTTTGGTGGAACTAATTCAAATTGGATGTCTCCACTTCAACCGCCCCCCTGGGGATCATATAGGCGATTTCCATGGCCAATATGATCGAGTTCGGCAGGACCAGGAAGGTGACACGTTTCCAACAAGCCTTAGCTCTCGGTACCAAACACCGCCACCCATCTCCAAGAGAGAATGCAATAATACAATGTATATATGTATGTATATATATGTATGTACTTGTACGAATCGCATGCGATATAGCCATCCCAAGCCTAAATCCGACCCACCAGCGAAACCTAGCTTCGCCCTCACAATTTCGCAACGAGCTTATCGCCCAGCTTCGAGATTGATTCCTCGAAATCGGCGGCAGATTTGGCTAGCCTGTGTGTCTCGGTCAGTAAAACAATGGCCGATATGTCACTCGAGACTAGCGGTTTACAGGTACTGACCAATCGTAGTTCTCTGCATCAAGAGCGTCTTCGGAGGTAAATCCAATGTACAGCACGTCGTATCCATCATGCCCCCTATTTCCGGATATTGGTTCATCTGGAAAGCACAACTCAGCGAGCGAAAGCGACGCCTCGCCTGTGGAGACGCCGCCATTTGTATCGCCCCATATTCCATAGTACATCTGGTCCCCACACACGATGGCCATGACACTCAACGGCTGCATCCCATACTGTCTGGGGTCGAATGTCGGATCTTCTTCCTCGTTTCCAAACACCACGTAGGGAACCAGATGCGCATCCAGATTCTCTACCTCGCCCCCCGAGGCCGTATTTACATCATCCATGAATGAGGTCTCGTCCTGGCCGCTCAGATCATCGGCGCATTTACCCTCGAGCCGGTTAAGCCCGTCGCAGTCAATTTCCATGCCGTCGTACTGGTCTCCAGGGCCCTTGAGGAAGATGGCGCCTGGTTGGTCACCACAGTAGACCGTGTCTCCGTCGAACTCAGCGCTGAGCTTGTTACTGCAGGGGCCTTTGTGGGCGTTGTAGAAGGCTCTCACGTTGGCGGGGACATCGCGGGCGGAAATTGTGGATGCAAGGAAGACAGAGACGAAGGGAATTGCAATTGAGAAGTACTTGTGCATTGCTCCCGAGGGGGGTGGGGGCTGTCGAGGGCTAAAAGATGAGATTGGGAGATTTGGGTTTTTGGTGTATGTTGTATATTGGTTCTGGCAAGGCAAATAAAGGAGAGGCAATACACGAGCGTATGAAAAAGGAGCGTGTCCCGAGATGCTAAGTCTGGCTTGACTGGCTGGCTTGACTGGCTGGCTGGCTGGCTGGGCTTGCGATTAAGCTAGTGACCATCGTTGAGTGAAGTGGACATTGCCAGCAATCTTATACTTGAGTTCCAACCTAGCAAGGTCCATTTTGGACGGCGGGTTCGTAGTCCGACATTGCACAAAAGGGCAGGCGGGCGGACGATTTTACCCGGACAGACCCACATTCGTATCCGGACCCGAGCATCATCACCATAGTCATCACCAGTATTATCATCGTCGTCGTCGTAGTCGTCGTCGTCTTATTCGTTGTAACCCCTCCCTTCCACTCTTTCAAGCCCCCACACATACCCACATACCCGGATGTCAGGGGGGGGAGGTCCCGAGCCTGGTAGTTTTGCAATATCTAGTAATCCTTCTCACGGCTAACACCTCCCCTTCCTCTCTCTTCTCCCCCTCTCCCTTACCCTTCCTTCCTTCCCCCCACCCAACCCCAAACAGAATCAAAACCAAAACCAGCCAAGCGAGCAGAGTGTCACTACTTACTACTGCTACTACTGCTATTAGTACTACTACTATTTCTACTACTATTTCTACTACTAGCAAACCAACAAACCAACAACCGAAAAAAAAAAAAAAGAGAAAAATAGAACGGAATAAAATCGAGAAGAAGAGGAATGAATGTATGTATACACGAATGTATGAATTAATGAATTAATGAATAAAAGAATAAAGGAAAAAGGAAGAAGAAAGACATTTAGAAACGGAGGAGGGGGAGGAGGAGGGCTGAGCCACAGAGAGCAAGCCCTAGTCCTAGTCCTAGTCCCAGTCCCCAAGTCTCCAGACCGACCCAGAAACCAGACCCAGAAACCAGACCCAGACCCAGACCCAGACCTAAACCCAGACAACCGAAACCGAAACCGAAACCCCCAAAAAAAGGCCGGAATAAAGCTGGGCAGAGAATGATGGAAGGTGTGTGTGTGTGTGTGCAGAATAGAGAGAGAGAGAAAGAGAGAGAATAGCGAATTAAGAAGTTGCAACAACGGGGAAAACCCAACACCAACAACAAACCACCCCCCAAAAAAAAAAATAAAATAAAAATAAATGAATAAATGAATAAATGAATGAATAATTAAATAAATAAATAAATACATATGCCCGCCGACACCGCGGTGGTTAGTCTATCCCTCCCCCCCCTCCCCCCCCCCCCCCCCCCCCCCCCCCCCCCCCCCCTCCTCCTTGCCCTCTTTTCGGTTGTGTTGGAAGTGGATTTGGGTTATGTTGTGTGGGCTCGGGGGTGGT
>JAJDFF020000039.1:38940-136501 GCA_021527025.2 Geoglossum cookeanum
AAAGAATAAATGAAAAAAAAATTAAATAAATAAAAAAATACATATGCCCCCCCACACCCCGGGGGTTAGTCTTTCCCTCCCCCCTTCCCCCCCCCCCCCCCCGGACCCCGCCCCGCACTTTTTTGTGTCTCTGATTGATGGTGTATGTATGTATGTATGTATGTATGTATGTATGACGGCTGGGGTTGTTGTCTCTGGGTGCACAGAGGGAGGGGGGAGTCTACAACGTCCGGACAAAATGTCTAGTCTAGTCTAGTCCAGTCCAGTCTGGTCTGGTATTTTCTGTACTGTACTGTACTGTACTGTATGTACGTACGTTGCGTGCGTGTGTTTGTGTGTGTCGCGTACGTAACGTACATGTGCGTGTACATACATGTACTTGGGGCTGTACTCTCTGCCCACCGAGACACACACACAAGCGAGAGTATGGGAGGCCGGCAGACATGTACGTGCAGGTGGGTTATGGATGGGGATTTTTATTTATGTTTGGATCGATGGATGGATAGGATGGATGGATAGGATGTTATGTTTGTTTGTTTGTTTGTTTGTTTGGATAGAATGTGTGTTTGGATGATTGCATGTTTGGATAGAATGTATGTGTATATACGTATACATGGTGTATGTACAATACATACCAGTATACATGCACTCACACGATGTATACACAATACAATATAATACAATACAATACACTCACATGATGTATACACAATCCAATCCAATCCAATCCACTCACAACACCCCACACACAAACGAAACCCATCAACGACGACAAATTCCTCGCCGCCGCCGGCCGTCTTTGTCTTTATTCCATCGGGGCTGTCTGTCTGTCCGTCTGTCTGTCTGTCTGATGATGACAATGACAATGACAATGACAATGACGATGACGATGACGACAATGTAGTTTCTGTAATAATTCGGCTGTGTGACGTTAGGTTTTGGGTTGAAGGATTGTGGGGGGGTATCGGGGTTAGCGTTGTTGTATCGTAGCAGCCTTGCGGCCGGCGGCGGCGCGTGTACAAAATTCCTTCTCTCCTCGCTCCGTCTCCGCCCAAGTCGTACATGTAATAATGTACATGTAATGTATGTATGTATGTATGTATGTATGTATGTATGTATGTACACAACCCGGTCGTCCATGGGTGTATATATAATAGAGGCTGTGTCTACGATTACGGCTATGAGGCTGTGTGGTTGTTGGGAATTTTGGGGGGTTCGAGGGTTTGAGGGTTGGGGGGTTGGGGGGGGGGGGCTCGCTATGGTTTTGGAGTTGGGTTGGTGGCGTCTTCTGTCTGTTAATTCATTCACCGGCCGGGCGGAAGAATATGCGTTGCGTGCGTCGGCTGATCCCTTCCATCTAGAGGTATTTTATTTTCCGATGTTGTTGCCGTCGTCGTCGTTACTTATTATTTTTATTCTTTTTTATTTCCCCCCCATCTCTCCAACAGCAAGCAAGCAAATACAGCAAATAAACAGCAAAAATAAATACATGCAAGTCAAAAGTCAGTTCAACCCATCCGACGACAATAACAAAACATACATACATATTCCCCCAGTCCAGCATTCCACCCCATCCATTAATATATTTTACCTATTTATTTTCTTATTCCAATTTTTATTCTCCGAGTCAGCAAAGGAGAAAGGTGTTGGGTTTGTCGCGTGGAACTTTCTTTCCTCCTCCTCTCGTTTGGGTATTTGTTGCGAAAGGATGAGGTGAGATTGTATGTATGTATGTGCGTAAGTAAGTAAGTAATCTACAACACAGCACAGCACAGCACAGCACGGTAGGTAGGTAGGTAGTTACAGTACGTAAGTGTATGGAATTACGAGGAATGAGAAGAAAGAAAAGAAAGAAAAAAAAAAAGGGGGCCTTTTTACGTTGACCGTTTTTGTTCCATCCGTCGGAAGAGGCTTTTTGGTGTAACTACCCGCTTCACCCACAACCCTCTAACTAATAAACCAACCAACCCACCAACAACAACAACAAAAACAACACACACTCGGGGCAATCAAGCCGTCCGGCGGCGGTTTCAGACTGATAGATACATGTACATACCATATAAGAAAGCCCCGCCCCCACCCCGCGCGCGCAGTAGGTTCAACCGCGTAACGTAACGTAACAACATGACAAACGTAGCGTCAACGTAACCGAACCCTGAACCTGAACCCTGGAACCCGGAACCCGGAACCCGGAACCCGAACTTTTGAACTTGAACCTGAACCTGATACACTCTCTCTTTCTCTTTAACTCTACTTACTTGCCCACTCGGACGCTTGAACCCGCACTCGCACCCGCACCCGCACCCGCATCCGCATCCGCACCCGCCGGCAATATGTTATGTTATGTGTATTGTGTATGTATGTATGTATGTATGTATGTTATGTACAAGGACATTATTGTGTGCTTGTGTGCTTGTGTGTGTGTGTGTGTGTGTGTATCACCGGCATCAACAAAACTCCCAGTAAAAAAAAAAAACTAGAAAAGAAAAAAAATAAAAATAAAAAATAAAGCTCCAGGAAAATTTTCTCATCCCCATACCTCATACCCCATACCCACATACCCCATACCCACATACCCCATACCCACATACCCCATACCCACATACCCCATACCCACATACACCATACCCACATACCCCATACCCATACCTATGCGCCATACACATATCCATATCCCCCTCCCCCCAACATCTTTTTATTTTTATACATTCATTCTTATTTATTTATTTACTTATTTATTTACTTATTCATTTCATTCACCCGTCGTCCATTTACTTATTTTTTTACCTGTATACATCGAATTACATCCACCCAGACATAGATCTTATACCCAAAAAGACAAAAGTGTCACTAGCCAGATACCCGGCTGACAACAACAACAACAACAACAATAATAATAATAATAATAACAAGACACACTTGCAAACACACACATGCAAACACAAACCCCAAAATACGCCCACAACACTTCTCTCCTCCGTCGATCCGCTACATCATCATCTCGGGAATATGCGTGTGTTCGCTGCCGTTCCGGGACCTAGTCTTCTCCATTCGTCTATTCGTCACTGCATCTCGGGGAGAAAAAAAAAAAGTAGGTAGTTACAATACAAAGTTATCACTACGCACAGTGTGCACAAATCTAAATTTATAGTTATCGTTACATGTTTTATTTGATGGTCTAGGAATCCGACTAGGAACAAGGCCTGCTCCTTTAGAGGTAGAAAAAAAAAAAAGAAAAAAAAGAAAATAACAACACTTACCCAACTAGCACTATTATACAAACACACATTGACATGCTCCGCCATTTTGCCTTTTACCTTTTTCTACAATGATGATTATGATGATGATGATGATGGAGGAGAGAATGTGGGTGGTTAGACAAATTTGGAAAAAAAAAAAGAGAAAATATCTGGGTATTGCGAGAGAGGATCACAACAGTGCGCCCCCGTATATTTAGGGTGTGGGTTCATGACGGCAGGAAAATAAGAGTATACCTATTACCAAGCCTTTGCCTCCCCAAAGTTTCGTTCCCCACCACGACGGTTGTGGCTTCGATACCGGTCCTTATCGGGTCCACCGCGACCTTCACTACTGTGCCCGCCCCTTCCTTTGCTCCCAAACGCACGGCTTTCTCTAGGGGGGCTTCCTCTGTTGCTGAATCCTCCGATTCCCCTATCCCCAAATACTTCGCGGCCTTCTTTGAAAAATGATCCTCCTTCGCTGTACCCTCCGCTCCTACTCCTAAAATCGCGACCTTCTCTGGAAAAGTCTCCTCTGGCATTGTGCCCTCCACGCTCTCTCCTTCCAAACCGGCCAGTCCCTCTAGAATTGGCTCCTTTGCTGTACCCTTCTCCACCAAACCCATTCGAATCCCTCAATCTTGTATTTTCCCCCTCTGACCATGTGCGCTCTGGCCTCCCTATATTTAATCCGGTCACGTGTTGGAACCCTAGTTTTTGCACGAGAACAGGAGAAATGGCAGGAGGTTCTTTCCATCCCCAGCCATATTTTACCCAGTTACTAAGGCTATCAACGAGTTTCTGCCTATCTCGGAGCGAGGAATACGCGCCCAAAAACGCATGGTAAGCTTTGACCTTCGTCTCTCGGTCTACCAAGAGAGTGGCTTCGCTGACTTGCGTGAGGTTCTCTGCAACGTTCGCCGATAGTTCCACCTCTCTTGTCATGTCGACTTTGGCAGTGGCGAGAGTGCTATCTCGACGAATAGGGAGGTTGTGTAAGCGCTGCCTGGCCATTCTGACCTCAAAGTCGGCCAGGATAATCCAACTCTCCCCAGCGCTATTTCCCCGCGCTGTCCGACCGATACGGTGGATGTATGTCTCCTCGGAGGAAGGGGTGCCAAGTTGGATGATATGGGTTACGCCCGGGAAGTCCATACCTCGGGCTGTTACGTCTGAAGAAAATAGAATCGCGGATTTTGCTCTGCGGAACGATTCTGATGCATAGGTACGCCCTTGCTGAGTTAGTTTCGAGTGGATCTCAATACTTTTGACGGACCCAAGGGGATGTCCACCGACATTGGGGCCTTGAGATTCCCGAAGATTTCGGAATATGGAAGCTGCAAGCGAGACGTTGGCCGTTGAGTTTAGATATACAATAGCTTTGAAGGGTGCCTTGGCACTGCCTGGAGCCATCGCGGCAGAAACCTCACGCTTGCATAGCTCCAAGAGTGCAGGAAGCATGTTCTGGACTCCAGCGGTTACAACCTGCATTTGTGGGACCCTCTCGTGTGTCGGTGCCTCTCCTTGCTTTACCGTCCGGATAAGCTTATAGTTGGGCTTCAATGTCTCATTGACAATGTTCATTACCTCCCTTGGTATCGTCGCTGAATAAAGTAGCGTTTGACGGTTAACGCTCCTCCTGTCGGGTAGTAGCTTCTGAATATCTTGAATGGCCTCCTGGAACCCTTGATCTAGAAGCCTATCAGCTTCGTCGAGAACAAGTGTATGTAGGTTTGGTGCACGGGCTCCAGATGAAGGGTCAGCAAGGATATCTAGCAGCCGTCCTGGCGTGCCAATGAGCAGATGGCAGCCAAACGTGTTCATTTGCTTGAGCGCGTATCTTTTTCCGGTGCCGCCGACTGCTGTTTGAACCTTGATACCTGTCCCGCTACACAACTTTCTTGCCTCAACTGCAATCTGCTCTGCGAGCTCTCGAGTAGGGGATATGACTATGGCTTGGATGTTTGACCCGCCCGTCTGTCCAGCCTGCCAACGCCGCTCAATACCTCCGCGCTTCAGAATGTTTTGGATTATAGGGAGCAAAAAGGCTACTGTTTTGCCTGTCCCAGTTTTTGCTTGTGCCAGGCTGCAATGAACATTAGAGCACATTCATCACCTTTGCTTGGATAGAAGGATGGATTGAAGGACTACTCACATATCACTGCCGCTCAACGATTCTTGAATTGTCAGACTCTGAACTTCGGTCATTGTTTCGAGACGCATTTGTTTAGTGATTGTGCGGATAACATCGTGGTTGATGAGCTGCTGATCTGCAAGTTCTTGGAACCTAGTAATTTGGCCGTGATGTGCGTCCTTGCCAGTTCTAGACTGTAGGGGAGATATGTGCTCCTGAATATCTTCTTCAATGGTCTCCTGGTGCCTCAGTAATGAGGCCTCTGCTTGCTGTAATAGTCGTGGTATTTGACAAAACTGTCGGAAGGTAATGCCAAACCGGGAGCTCTGGTGGAAGGGGAATGGGGATGTTGAACATATTGCTGATGGATTTCTGGGTGTAGACTGGAATTGCCGCACTGTCTTGACTAACAAGGCTCCCCCACGTCTGTATGCAGTAAACACCATTGTTGTATTTGGTGCTGATTGATAGATGAGGAGGGCCGGGTAGTTCGCTACAAAATTTCGAGAAAACCGCAGTTTTTTTTATTCTTTTTTCTTTTTCTGCCACACGGGTCTGTTCCGTCCACCGTAGAGTGCTAGTGCAGTGCGCAACTACCTCCTTCTCCAATATCTTGAGAGAACCATGCTGCAAATACTTTTATTACAATTGCAGGGACTTCCAATATAGACATTACCAGCCTTTAATAAGCAGGACCTTTACCCAATCTACCCTGTGAATAAGCCAACGCCTCTACGCGCATTGCAGACTAACTCCTATACATTACGTTCGTCCGTCCGACGGAAGGCTCTGCGGGTTCGAACTGAGGATGACCATGCCCTCACCAACTCCTTCATAAATGCCACCCGCGACGCCTTCAAAGCACCACACTGCCAACTCATTAAACGTCTGGCCAAGCCTGCCATCCCCAATTTTTGCCACCGCTTCGCCAAACTCGATCCCTTTCTTCCCTACAGTGTCGACAGTGTCGATACTCTTCGCGAGTACCTTCTCGGAAATACGATTGTTGCGCTCGTATATATAAGCTTTCCGCAATAGGATTTTGATATGAGGTAGGATGAAATTGGCAAAAATGAAGAGCTGGATTACGAGAGACGCTAATATCCGGTGAAGGAGGGAGGGTGGATAGGATTGTCTGTTTCGAACCCTGCCATCAGATTCTAGATAAGATTGACATAGATTGTGGTTCCCTAATCGTACTGGTTCGGCAAGGCCGGAGGGTAACGCGGCCCGAAGACTCAACCGCTCTTCTGTACTCAGATCATCCGGGAGACCGCGGAGTAGGTATGATACAGAATGGATATACAACTGTCTTATGAAAGTCGGATCCGCGTTGGAAGCGCCCTGAGACAATGATAGTGATTCTTCGACCGCTGAGCCTAAGAGGTTTCGGCCTGCTGTTTATCAGCTAAGGGGTCCGTATCGATCACTGACAAGCCCTAACTACCTTGAGCAGCAAACTTCCAATCAATGTTGGTTCCCGTTCCAAATAAACATAGCCGACTGCATTCTGAATCTGCTGAAAAGGGCCTCGTACCCGCAGCCACCAACTGATTTCCAAGATACTCAAGGTCGTCTGCTTCAGGGGCACCAGACCTCAAGGCAGTACTTATGGCCAAGGCTGAAGAATAGGTTGGGTCAGGAATCCGCGTTCCGAAGCTGGTGCATGAAGTTGTGCTCGGGCTTTTAGGATTTCTTCGATAATTTAAACTCAGGAGGGCTGCCCGTCCTTTTTGGGATGACGTGCTAACGGACTGGCGCAGCGACGGCAGATGGGGGAGACGACTCTTGACCGAGGAAGGGAGTATAGAGTAGAGCAGAGAGGGTGGCGGGATCCCGGTGTGCCCGACGGACACCTTGGTATTTTGCGACTTGACATTTTTTGCCCATTGCTGCTTGTTCGCAGCCTGTCCCAGCTGGCCGGCCATCTTCTCCGGGAGAAACGTACGGGGTGGTTTTGGAGCCCGTGGTTGATTAGGGTGTAGACGCAAAGAGCTGCTGCCAGCGAGTGCGCGCTGACTGGTACTTATGCCGACCACGGAGAAAAGGGACGGGAATTACAGAGACAAGTTGAGGATTCCACATGTGTACGGCCCGCATTTAAAAAAAAAAAAAATTCTGCCTCTGAGGCTGGTGTTGCATGTGAATTTGGTAGGGTAATGCTGGGAATGGTGGATCTCACCACACGGTCCCAACAAACTATTCTGCCGTCAACCTAAAGCTTAATCGGGTTATTTCTGGAGGCGCTTGGCATCCGTCTTCGGGACGGGTTTTAAAAGCTTCGGTCTGTTCCATGCGACAGAGATTTTTGTAACCGGAATTTCTTTGTCTCTCAACAGGGGGCAAACATGTGTAAAATTCTAGTGACACGTTGAAGTATGCTTCTAGTGGTTCCCCAGATCCTCTTTGATGCCCTGAAAACAAGCCCTGCTTGGAAAGTGAGACCCTGCCTAGGGCCTCGATCCGACAGGATTTTAGATCGGTTTATGTTGTGGTATTCATATCTACGTCCCCAACAGAATCCCCTGTGCTATCTGCCGGTTGCTCCGCATCTTTGCCGACGTGTTCGTGTTCGTGTTCGTTAGCGTGTTCGCCAGTTGGTTGGTCAGCGGGAGCACCCCTACGATCTGGAGGCTCTGGCGATTGCGCTGAATTATTTGGAATACATTGTTTTTGTCGGTCTTTCGAGGAATCTTCTATGGGTGAGTCATCGTCATAGAGACGCAGAAGCATGGCCCTAATTGTAGTCAGTAAACAAGGCAAACCTGCAAGAGCGGCCGGAATGCATTACTTCCGCTCCTCCTTGGGTAACATTAAGTTTAGAGAGTGTAGACTTCTCCAAAGTGGTAATGTCATTCGTTCTCTGTAGGGCTTCTCAGCGCCAGTTTCGGTCTGGAAGTAGCAGAGTCGATGATCTTACCGGAATCCGTCTTCTGCGTCACTAGTCTCGACTCTCAAAACACAACAACCCATCTCGATGTCCTTGACACGCTCTCCAATCTCACCCAATTGCTCCCAGCCGCCACCATTTACCTTTGGGAACATTTCCTTCAATAGTTTCCTTAGGGTCTGGCGCTTGTACAGTCTCACAACTCGACCCTCACCGATCCACGGCTCTACAATTGGACACCCATCTGTCTGGATTCTCCATTTACAGGTCCCCTCTCTCTGTACCTCTTGCTTCATAAACATCTTGACTCCACAGTGGACGAATCTAACACCTTTTCCTTCGTTTTGAGTCAGAATATCGCGGGCAAGGGCTGATGTATAGTAAATGGTCTTGGTTGGTATGCCAGAGGCATTTCGCACCATGAAACGGTCCCGCGGGAATTTATCAGACAGTTTGTAGAAGTCATAGATGACTTCAAGTTCCTCGTGGTCATGCGGAATATACTTGAAGGGCTCTTCGTTTGGCTGACCATTTCTCTTTGCCTTAGATGACTGGACTGCTACGGAGCGGACTGGCTCAAATACTCCGTTTTCTTCTCCGTTTGGAGCAATTGACTCGTGTTCCCCTCCGAGCCTCGGCCGCTTGCTCAATCCCACCGAGTCAAGTCCGTCGTCTTGAGCGCGCTTTGCTGGTGTTGTAAGTTCCGGAGAGTAGTTTTCTTGGTTTTGCCTTCCTACCGGCGGATCGTCGGCGGGGAAAGCTATTGATGGACTGGCTTCATCAAAAGTGTCTAGTTCCTTTGCTGGAGTAGTGCCATCAATTGGCTGCTCAACAATTTCCTCCGCAGCAGCGGCAGCGGGTGTCCTCGATACTGACTTTTTCTGTTCAGATTCCGGTCGAGCCTTGATTTCAGTCTGCTTCTCTAAAACTGTGATGAAAAAACTGCCCGTGTCTTGGAAATGCCCATATACTCGCATGCACCGCTCGAGCGGAACCCTCTCGATTTCAGCTCCTTCTGTTTCAGCAATAGATTCCGGAGGAAACATATCTCCTGCCAAACGCCCCATAAATTCAATACCCTCCTGGGCTATTTCGTCCTGAACTGCCTTCCAAGAACCCCAGACTCGCCCTTTCCTGTCCATGACAGTCCAGCTGGTTAAGCCCGGTGTCCTTTTTAGACCGGGAAGCTCATTACTGCAATCAACAATGCGGACCTTAGAGAGACCGCCACAGCGATCAATTGCGCTAGCGACTACCGCCTCATTTTCAACAGGATTCATGCTGCATGTAGAGTAGACAATTCGTCCCCCGACCTTCAGCATTTGCAAGCCTCGGACTAAAATTCGGACTTGGGTACTATGCAACCCTAGGGCATTCTGTGGGGTCCAATCTTTCCAAACATTTGGGTTTTTTCGGCATGTGCCATCGCCCGAACAAGGGACGTCTGCTAATATGCGATCGAATTTGAGGTATCTACTCTTCGGCCGCTCGCCTGGAGGTGCTGTTGGCGAGGGCAGCTGGATTGATGGAAATAAGGTTGCATCATGATTTGTTACTATGAGATTGGGCGAATTAAGCCGTTTTGTTTGATGGACGAGCATATATGCTCGTTTGAAATCTGAGTCGTTTGCAATGACCAATCCCGTAGACCTGCCGTCATCTGACCAGTCTCCCACGGCTTCAGCATCCTCCATTTCCACTTCAATCTCAAAGCCGTCGGGACTCAGCTCTCGCCCCTCTTGACTAAAGATATTTCGCAACACCTTTCGGATCCTAGCTTCTTCACCGCGGTGTACCATCTCGATTAATTGAGCAGTCTTGCTCCCAGGAGCGGCGCATAGATCTAGCACCGTCATGCCGGGTTTGATGTCCATCAGTAGGGGTGGTATCATGCTGACGATCTCTTGCCTGCTGATATTGCCAACACTGGTCTCGGAGACTAGAAATTTCTGGAACGAAGCGAATGGTGGGAAGCGGCGGACGACATTCTTAGGGGTTGTCATTGAATAAGCAAGTTCGTCGGGATACCATGACACCGCGGTGGGCGGTTCAACGGGGGCATCATTGTAGTTGATGGACGTTATCTCTGGAATATAATGGTCCGTAAGGCGTTTCTTGACTGAGAGAGCATGCCTTTGACGGATTTAGCGTTCGTTGACGAGAGTAGTCAACGCCCGTGGAGCTCTTACCCCTTCGAACCCGTGAAGCGAAAACTACTGGGGAGATCTCGGCGCAAGGTCTCCCAGAACACTTCGCTTTCCTCTGTTCCAAAGATCCCTAAATTGTTGTAGTGTTTCTCGAACAGCTCGTTCCGTTTCACGACGGGTGGATATGCGATTCTTTCACCATCCCGCTGACCACCGCCGCCGCGACCACCACGGCCTCGACCGCCGCCCTGAAAAGTATTATGATTACGATATGCTTGTGATATAGGGGCGAGAGACGAAACGTACCCGAAATCCGCGTTTTTTAGGCATATCTGCAAGGTGTTGAGAGCACTGCAAATGGCAGCGTTGAATCGTTGGGTTGTGCGTCGGAGAATCCTAAATCGACCGGAAAAGGGTTTATCCATGATGATTTCCAAGACTTGCGGCTTGTTTAGTATTGTAGCCACTCCCATAAGTCTCCGGACACTTTACTTCTTTAGCGAGTGCAAGGCGTCCAGAGACTTCTGGGAGGTAGCTGTTCGAGTACCAGCACATAATGCTCCATAGGCCCGGAAGTACAGAGTACCTGCCATACAAATCCGGACCTGCTGCTGGCTGTGCTGGGGATCGCGTTTGTTGGGGCCGGTAGTGATGTGATTGTATGGAAACTGTATCGTCCTCCACCGTACAGATACCTACTCTGTACTTGTACACGTACATGTTCGCACCCGTCTAGGTGGGTAGAATAATCTATACAGAGGAACATGCATTCAAATCCTCTCAGTTCTGCCACAGTAAGAGAACCGTTGCGAGAGGGAGCCCAGCATCGAACCGTGATAGTCTGTATTGGGAGTCGTCTTCCCGTTGTCTCGTCTCTAGCTTGCCATTCGAGATTATCCCATCCTGGAGCTTTGGCAGCCGAGATTGGTTGTTGGATGTGGCTGGTAATTTCCCATCTTTTCCCATCTTTTCCCCCATCGTTTTGCCTGTCGTCTTGTCTGCTGCACAGCATCTGCCTGAAGCACATACGCCAAAGGACATATTTAACTCGTTCGCGCTCAGACGGGAGCCACAGGGGCGGCCTCTGTGGTGAGAGGGATCGGGTAAAATCCATGCCCGGCTTACAATACGAGGTGCTGCTACGGTAGAGTGGTATTCCGTCCTTCTTCTGTTCCGTGCATTCCAAACCTAATCTTCCTTGGTCGGTGCATGTCAACGAGTTATTGGTTATTGGTTCTTTTGCTTTAATCATTAATGAAAGCAGCTCTGTGCCTCCATCCTACTCTGGAATAGCGCCGCAACTAACATCCCTTGCAGATCGAGATCTTCCAATCCTCCGTCCTCGGTGCTCGCTCCGTGTCCTGTGTCCTATTTTACTTCTACAAGAGAGTATCGAGAGTACTCTGCCCACGCCGCCCATGCTGCCCCTGTCATTCCCCGTCAAGCGCAAGTGTTCAAGTATAATCTGCACATGTACCCCCTGCTTAGCCAGTTTTGTGTCCATCCTGCCCCTATAACTATTCTGTAACTGTATTATTATTATGTACGTACTATGTTGTTCTGTACGGAGCCAGTACGCTGCGCACATGGGCCATCGACCCCATCAATCTTACTGGTGCACCTGCTACGCCTTGGCCGTTTGCTGCGCTTTTATTACCAAGAGTTCCCCTCTCACCCGTGCGACACTCATCATCAACTCCTTCGCTCACTCCTGTTGTTGTGGACAATTCATCTTCGTCTTCGCTCTTTGAGACCCACGCGGGAACGACTGCCTCATCGCGGGTTCGCGACTTCAACGCGACAAAATAAAATCACGTAGAAATGGCTCAGCAGTACGGAGCTCCTCCCGGGCAGTATGGTCAACCTGCTCCAGGCCAGCCACAGTACGCGACTCCTCCCCCTCAGATCCACCACGCTGCACCGTCGCCTGTTCCGCAGCCATCGTACACTCCCCATCCTGCGCCACATGCTGGGCCGGTCGAATGGTCGAATAGCTTCTGGGATTGCTGTTCGCCAACTGATGTGTGCTGTATGGGCTATGTATGTTATCTGTTCCCTTTCTGTTCTCTTGTTGCTAGTACTATCGTTATGCCCCAGCGGGATGCTGACCTGTGATCGATAATTAGTGGTGTCCCTGCGTTGTCTTTGGAAAAAATGCCCACCGTCTTAAAGAGCCCAGTCTCGCCACCTACTCGCCTGTCAACATTCACGTAAGTTACATTACACCGATTCTCTGTCAAGGCTCTGAGTCGATTACTGACATCCGTTTCTCTCTCTAGTGTGTCGGTTGGTGCGCTCTCGCTCATTGCGGTTTCTTCTGGATTCTGCAGATGCTGCAGCGCTCTGAAGCCAGGGCCAAATACAATCTCGCAGGATCTGGTCTTGGCGATTGCTGTCGCTCTTACTGCTGCGCTTGCTGTGAAATTATCCAGGAAGACAAGGAATTGGCCCTTAGAGCTAACTCTATGCAACCAGCTGCTGGTTACCAGAAGCCTGAAGGAGGAATGACTTATGCCCCACAACCTGGCCACTAGGAGGCTGTCTACTTGGGAGAATCGAGTTCAGCTAGCACCAGGCTTCCGGGTCATACATAGCTCATCTCTTTTCGCGGCGGTTTACGGAGATCACAGACACTCACTTGACCGTTTCCTTTCAAGTTGTCTTCGCCCTCACCAGCTTCACCAACAGGCGGTTGTTGGCTTCAGTCATTCTTGCGCATATACTAATCCTTTTCTCGCTGTACCAATGCCAACAACCATTCAATTCTCGATTATGTCTTTTTCCAAATTTATTCGGGACGGCCTTGGTTTTTTCTTTCTTTTTTTCCAACCAAAGTTGTTTTCTTACTGTCTTGAGATATCAAACAGCAAAGGGTCACAAATTGAATATTGATATGCGAAAAACCGATCTCTCGAAAGTGCGGGGTCTATTCACATTTCTAGAAAATATCTAAAGGAGATGCTATAGAAAAATAATTAAAAACCTCGTACTCGTATTTGGCTGCTCCCATACCTCCCTTCAACTTCTAGGGTATGTGAGCACGTACATTGTAGTATATGCTGTAGACTGAGCATCCCCTTGCAAAGAGGTGCAGGTGCAGCTTGTGTGTGAAACTTGGCCACAAGGGGGGGTTCGCTACTGGAGCGGCTGATCGCCTGTTTGCATATGGTGCTCCGGATGATTGATCTGGGGGAGGGATAGGGCTTGGGTGGTATATATGTAGGCTACTGGTTCATCTCCCAACTCCATTAGTAGGCAGTGGACGAAGTGAAATACTGCGATTTTTCACGGGAACGATTCTACATCCGCTCCCTGCCTGCTTGGGGATGTGGGGGTGGGGTTTAGAGGGCGGAAGGTAGGGATATGCAGGGAAACCTTGATATAAAACTACAAAGCAAACATTACAAATGCAGACCACCCGGGGAAGGGGGGGATGTGAAGGGCTTGTTTGGTGGAAAGGAAGAGAAAGAATTCACACCAGATGGGTGGGGCCAAAAAGAAAAACAAAAAATGTTGGAGGCCATCCATCCTATCCCATGCCCTGGCCTTTTTTTCGTTATAAAACAATCCGGATGCTTGGAATGCAAATTGAAGGAGGGTTTTGCGAATTTGGATTGGGGAAGGAGGTAATTGGGAAAAACAAGCCCTGAACTCGCCTCCTCTTCGCCTCTCCATTCAGAATACAAGTGTTGAAAGGGAATAAAATGAAGAGAAAGTAAATAGGTTTGCCAACAAACTCTCATTCCAATGCTCGCTAATAGCAGACGCCGTGGGAATCTCTGTCCCCGACACCAATTCTGTCCCCCACCAGTGGGTAGTATCACAATGTCCCGAATTTAACATCTTTTCTAAATATTCTCACGTTAAAAACGTCGTAGAACTTAACACCTTGGGTCTCAATCTTCAGTCCTGGCTGCTGGTCATCATCGCTGTCTTCGTCGTCAGACGTTTCCGAGTCCTTCGGCTCTGTTTCCTTTCCTGCTAGTAATTCCTGAGCTCCATTGGCTTTCTTGATCCTTTTCGGTTCTACCTTCTTCCGTACTACCCGCTCCAGCGTGCTGTCGAGAGCTATGAACTCTAATTTCAGCCCTGGATAGTGCGAAATGTTGTCAATGGCAAAATTGCGTAGCTCTTTTATTACCCATTGACAAGTATCGTCTGTGCGACAAGCGAGAATATACAGAGCTCTCAAAGACTCTAGACCAGAGATGTACTGGAGTAGAAAATGCTAGGGTGACACTGTTAGATTCAGGATCGACTCAACTCTCTATATTTGCTTCGAGTCGTGTATGTATCAGGGGGGCCTTACAAAAGCATTCAAGTTAACACAAACCGCTAACTCTGTCATATTTCTCGCCTTCTTTGTCAGGGTTCGGACTGACTTTCCATTGACATCCCAGCTGTAGTCGTTCTCGTTCTTGATCATCAGTTTCTTAAGAGTCGTCGCGTGTTTCCTTAAAACGTATTTTCTAATGTCCTCGATCACGACCGTTGTTTTTGGCGCCAAGGACTCAACTTTGGACTTCACTGACCGCTCTAACATGAATATCTCTGTGAGGTCATCGATTTCACTAATAAATGATAGAAATTCTGTCGTCACGTTATCCGTGTAAATCTTCTTTAGTTGCACGGGAGTTTTCTTGTTGGTGTTGGACATTAGGGTCCAAAATGCAGCCTGTGGCCCAACGTTGAGGAGAGTAATGCGGTGAAGAGTGGTGAGGTCAAGAGCTCGATCGAGTACCGATGGCCGTATAGGGATGAGATATAGTGATAATGAGCGAAGCGGGATCTTTCGAGTAGAGCGGATGTAATCCTTAACAGATTGGTCGTCTGAGGATCCTAGCGGTTCTATAGCGGGCGCTTGTAGCTGTTTATCTAGTAGCAGCGATGTTTCGGATGACGAATCGGTGTGTTTTATCGTATCATGTGTATTATGGTTTGCTTCATCATGAGAAACCGATTTACGGCCACTTTCAATGCCCCGGCCGGAGGAGCCCAGCCCACCGCTCATCTTTGCTTCAGGGCTCTTGGCGATGCTGTTAGGTATGTGTTTGGTGTCATCTTTCCCTTTTAGCTTCACACCCCGAGCCTCTACCGCCTCAGGTTCACCAGCTACGCCTTGTACCACCGCAGCTTCGTCCCCAACCTCGTCTTGATCGTCATCAAGTTCTTCGAAATCAGGGTGATTAACGTCAATATCTTCCGGGACGGTGCCTTCTGCATTGGTCGTAGTTACCGGCTTTTCTTTGGATGACGGAGTGTCAAAAAGGCCTGGGCCTTCCGCCGTGTCTACCATCCCATTTCTGTCATCTCCAGGGACCGTACCGACTGCCTTTCCTTTCCCCTTCCCGCTGGGACCTTCCATCGGCTCTAAAGTGGCTGTCGCATTTTCTAAATTATCACCAGTAGTTTCGATTTTCTTGTCCTTGCTCTCCCCTTCTGGCGACACTAGGACTGAAATGCCATTGCTACTTGATGAGGCCGCAGTTGGCTCTTTGACCGCTGCGCCAACATACTTCTCCGCCGCTCTCAATATTAGTTCTAGCGCTTCTTGCTGGGTAGCAATCTTTTCGTTGTCAGAAGCGATTGATGTGTTTTCCATAAGCTTCTTTACCATCTTCAGGTCATTGATAAAAGCCTTCCCCGGATCTTTCTCCGCTGCATTGGTTTCGGGTTTTGGCTTTTCATCAGATTTTGGATTGTCTTTCGGATCTACTTTCGTATCCGTTTTCTTCCCACCCACTGCCTTTCCGACACCGAAAATCCTTCCAAGTACTGCCTCCTGTTCTGATCTTTCTGCTCTAACCCTGGCTTCTTTCTCCAGTGTCCCTTCCGTTGTGCCTGGTGGTGGTGGTGGTGTGTTTATAGGGTTTCCAAGCTCATCAAGTTCGTCGTCTGAGTCATCTATATCGTCATAGCCCGGTTTGCGAGCCTTGATAGCTAAGGCTTCTGAGAACGATAGTTTCAGCTTTTTGAGAGCCAACGAAGAATTATGCACACAAGCGGCAAGTTCGGGTACGTAAGATAGACAATCGATATCGAGGACCGCGAGACTACTCAGGGACTTGAAGCCAGAAAATGTGGGAGGCTCGGGGCGACTTCCAGTTGTTATCCCATTTGGCTTTAGGCTTGTTTCGGGCGTCTTCGTTGAATACGGTGGAGGTGGCGTTGATGGAATTGAAGAGGAGGACGGCGGCGAAGTTGCATTGCCGATCGTGGATGTGCCTGAGATTGTCGCCGATGAAGGGAGAGGTGGAGGTGTTTGGTACATCGATTGACCGGCTTGGAGGCGGGCATGAAGGTGCCGGAGGGTTGGTAGAGAGTGCAAAGCGGCGAAAACAGGTCGACTAAGCTCAACACGTATGTTCCAACTGTAGTATCATCAGCAGTGTTGCGGAATTTAGGGTTATTTGGGAAGGTCCAGCTTCACTCACTAAAATGTCTCGAGAGCCACGGCATCTCTCAACACAACGGCGAAAAGCGTATTCATAAACTTTCCACAGCTCGTTTCATACCCATACTGCCTATATGCCCGCTCCCCTCGATCCCCCCCACTGAGTGTATCTAGGCTTATCTCCTTGAGGAACTTTGCGTATTTATGCTTGCTCGTAACTAGGGTGTCAAGGCCGCTAGCAAGGCCATCAATCGGGCATTCAAACGCAGGATCGTCTTCGTCGGGGAAAACAATGCCGAAGCTGCGCCATAGCTGGGACGAAGCTATGGCATGAAAATGGCGAGATACAAGTGCAAGAGCAATGAGGTCCGGGGGCGTTGACTGTTGTATCACTCTAATCAGCAATCAAACCCCTTCATCGAACAACTAGACTGGGTACGTTGGAGGTGGGGGACTGTACATGCTTAAAGATGTCCTTCTGTGTCTCCACTGGGAGATCTAAGAGAGTAAGCTTCCCCATCATCTGGTTCTGGCCCTGCCGACTCGCCGTGGGGTGTGGGGAGGATCTATTGGACGGGAAAAGATTTATTTCTGAGCCGATAATGGAAAGCACTTGGGCTAGCTTCAAAGCGGTTCCTCATGTGCCTTCATGTGCTGGACTGTGGGAGAAAACCGGTATTTATAGAGTGTCTTGTCGGAGCGTTGGGGAAGAGATTTGAGGCTCAGATTGCTTGGTTTCCGTCGTTCGTCGCCTTTCATTACTAAAGAAGTTTCCGATCCAGTCGGGTTCAGAATAGATTTGCGGTGATGTTAGGTGTGCGACCGCCCACCGGGCTGGAGACGCTCCTCTCTCGGTCTGTTGTCCTGTTGCGCTGTTATCTCAAGGCCTAGCACTTCCAATCGATATCTAAATATGTCGGGAGTACATGTAGTTCGTGAATGAATGCTCTTCGGCTGGCGTATAGGAGCTCTCCCTCCGCGCATCGCGATGGTTAGATCTCGCCCTCACCACCCGCCAAATACATATCTACGCCGGTAGTTCGCGCCCACCCACTGATCAGATCAGTATGCTCTCCGAGATACGGGGTGTGCTGCCGCTACCATCCCTCTCGGCGCATCGCCGTTGTGTAGATCCTGCTTTCACTACCCGCCCGGTACCGACTACAGAACCATGGGCGGGTGGCGAAGGCGAGACTATTTCATGATTCGCACCCGTCCGCTACAGTACATGGTATACGCTCCAAGATGCGGGATATGCTACCGCTTCCATCAGCGCTAGTTTGCTCGTGCAAGGCGGAAGCCTTCACTAATCATTGATCATTGACCAAGATATTGACAGAGATGGCATTCCGCTTGTTTTTCGCCCGACAAGTGTCGTCATCCGACGGTGATGTGTTCCCCGCAGCTGTGTTTGGAACTCCAGCGTCAGTCACACCTGGATATAAGGGCGATGGCTCCCGCCTTATTCTGGCCTCTCCATAGCACCGATAGGACTTCGCCATGTCCTCATTGTCCTCATGCTTTGGCTTGCGCGGATCGCGGTCTCTGGATACTGAGCCGCTTTTGTCTCAGTACGAGGGTGACACCTCAATGCAGCGGGCAGTCCACCAGAAGCTTCATACTTATCAGATGATCAGAGCCTTCTCGAAGGGCTACATCCCGTCTACGGAGCAGATTATTGCCAATCTCCGTACTCTGTTGGCTTCTGATGTCCTGAACCCTGAGAACCCGGGCTTGAGCAGCTCGGGCCAGCTCCTTGTGAAGTTCTCAAAGCGTTGGCTCACAGATTTCATCGAGCTGCTTCGACACAAGAATAATTCTGATCAGATTCAAGATTTCGTATGGCTTCTCTCGAAATCTAGGGTTTCATTAGATACAGACGACCTAGCCAATGCCGCTTCCTCTGTCAGGGCAAAGGCGGACGCTTCTGCCGGTGGGTGATTTTAATTATGGGCCCTTTTCTTGTACGGTAGACTAACGGGCGCAGCGTATGAGAGTCTCAAAACAGTAGGAAATCTCCTTCTTACCAACTCTGACTTCCGCCTATTTCTCTCGGACCTCACTACCATCGGCCGTCAAGTGTTCGCAGATACGGCTTTCGCGGCTTCAGATACCGCACGTAAGGCTGCGGAGCAAATCCAGCCCTCTGAGCAGGAGAGCCAGACGGTTAAGGAACCGGGGTCGGGGCCTGAACCAGCTCCGTCGGTCGAGGAGCTTGGTGGCGAAGCTTCCAAGGTTTCTGGGGTAGTTGCGAATGGGATTGCGAGGACGGGCGAGGAGGCTTTAGCCAGCATGGAGGCTAATCTTTCGGGGGAGCAAAAGGACGCACTTCTCTTCCGTCTGAAGAATGTTGTCATCAAGCTCCGTGGCAGGAGTAATTATTCAGATTCTGTTTCTACGATTTCGACACTCCTACAGAACTATGCGAAAGTGTATTCTCGAGCTGTGGGAAGTACTATCAACGTCATCCAAGATGATGTGGAGCTCAGTGACGAGCTTGATCGGGCTATCAAGAGCTTTTGGTCTTTGCTTAGTTCCTTTGGGGACCGTGGCCAGTGGGAAGAGCTTGAGAAGCAGTTCAAAAAATTTATGGTTCATTCTCAACAGGACCCGGAATTTGAGAGTCTGATGACTGATGTCGGCAACTCCCTTCAAAAATTCCTGACGGATCCAGAATTTCTTGAGTCTGGAAAGAGCAAAATAGAAGAGTTGCGTAATAGGTTTCGAGGCATCGGGAATGAGTCATCACTACGCAAGGACGTTGACGGCCTCCTCCTCCAGCTACAGAAGACTTTCCAGTCGGTTGTAGATGATGAGGATGTGTCTAAGCTCCTGTCTACGAGCTTAAAGATTTATCGCCTCCTGTCTCCTATGCAAGCAACCGCCAATACGGAGCTGGTTATGGACTCCCTCCATGTCTTCATACCACTCATTATACAAACGATCCAATATATACCAATCCCTCGCTTGGAAGTTTCCGTACCGGAGATCGATCTCCTACTCGAAAACCTAATTCTGGAGCCTGGGGGGACGGTTAATAATTCCTCATTCCTTCCTTTCAGGCTCAGGGTTGAGACATATAACGACTTGGAAATCAGAAAAGCTCGCTTTAATACCGTCTCTAGGGTTACTTCCCTGGTCTCGGTCGAGGTTGATGGTATGTCTATCCGTGCTGACGAAGTTGGTTTCTGGTTGAGAGCGCACTCAGGGCTCTTGAGACTTGCAGACGAGGGAATCGCTTCATTTCAACTCGACGAGAGGGGCATTGACGTGCGTATTGATATAGAGGTCGGTAGGAACAGACTGGAGGAGATATTAACTCTCAGGGAAGTCAGGGTCAAAATTCACAAGTTCTCCTACACAGTCCGGAAGAGCAAGTTTGCCTGTCTGGCATGGTGCTTGAAGCCCTTTCTTCGACCTATTTTCAGGAGGATACTGGAGCGCCAATTGGCAACTGCAATTGCGAATGGTCTACACGCGGTAAATCGCGAATTGCTTTTCGCTCGAGAGAGGCTTCGTGCTACGCGGATCTCCGATCCTGAAGACCTTAGAACGTTCATCAAGGCTGTGGTTTCCCGCCTCACGCCCAAATACGACCCTGACTTTTACGCAAGTGTCGGGGTGACCGCCTCGAACCGAGGGATCTTCGCCGGCGTATACGCTCCTGGCAGTTTGGTCAAGCTATGGAATGAGGAAGCTGCGCGAGCAGCGGAGAGAGTGGATGACAACGCTATGGCTGGCTGGAGGAACCAAATCTTTGACGTCCATGCAGGGATGATGACAAGCTGATCTGCAGCCTTCCTTTGCCCCCCCTCAACGTTTGGTGGCTGTTCGTCCTTTTTTTTTTTTTTTTTTTCATTTGACACGGCCGGCAACCCAAAATGAGTCCCGTTGCCTGAATTCATGCTTACGAATTACTCTTTGTGAGGGATAACCAAGATAACAGGTTAGCTTACTAGCATTGCAGCTCGGGTAACTGGATCGTCGTCCTTTATTGGGTGGAAATTGAATAATAAAAAACTTGTAATCCTTTACTGCTTGCATTTGTCCGAGGAGAATAGTCGATTGGACCGTGGTGGTTTAACTATGAGAAACTTAAAATTAAGGCCAATCCCAAGGTGGCCCAAAACAATGGAAATGCATATGTGCAAGTAGCGAGCCACTGCAGCAGCGAGTCAAAAGACACCTGTATGTACATCCATACATGAGTAGGGCATTGGTGACAAAACTTGGTATGCTCAATTTCAGCCCACTTTTCCCTTAGTTTTTAATTTTTTTGATACATTATTTCTTTTTCTCCAACGCTCACTCAATCCTTTCCGGTAGGTGGCGCATGGCATTTTCAGCTTCCCTTCGCCTTGTTTCCGAGAATGGAGGAGGTAGGTGGAGGGGTGTTCCTTATGGGATTTTCCGGTGGCTTGCTTTTGCGGCCCCCAAGTTGTGATAGCTGTGCATAGCGGTGGATGAAGAGTGGATGGGGGATGGAGGGGAATGGCGGATGGTGGGAGCCGGAACTCCGAGGGAAGGGAGGGAGGGGGGGAGAGAGGGGAGGGGGGTCCGGTGTCTGTATATCCGTGTTTTTGGTTTCTTATTCTCGAGAGCGGGCGAGCCGAGATCCCCGGATGAAAGATGAGGACAAGAGATTCTGATTCGTGAAAAAGAGGACGTGTCTCATTCCCTATCTGTGTATTCTTTCCTTGGCTAGGGGAAACCCAATAGGATAGGGGGGTTGGGTTAGTAAGATAGGAAAGGTAGGGGTGAAGGAAAACCAATGATAGTAGTTCTCTCCCCCTTGCACAACAACTGACCCCCCTGTCTCGCACCCAAACGAGCTGGTAGCCCTAGATCCTAAGAAAACGGGTTTGAGGAAGGTAATAGTAGGTTTCGGACGGGAGTAAGAGTAAACAACTTGGACAGCTGGGCGGTGAAGCAAAGTTATGCTATATCATGGTGTGTACTAGAGGTATCAGAGCCCAGTACTAGATGGGCCAAAGAAAAATCCGTCAAAGAGATCAAATTGAGAACCGTCGCTGAAATCGTGGTCGATATCGAATGTCAGGCCAAACCCCAGGTCGATGCCTGGGTTCCCGGCTCCATTGTTGTCTAGCGCGAAATTGGCATCGTCGAAAAACTCGGGGAAGGCGTTAGTATTGGTGTTGCCACTGCTAATGGGATAGGAGGGCTGGGGTTGGGTTATGGAGCCTCCTTTGGCGTGTTCCGTCTGCTGCCGGTGTTGCTGCGGTTGTAGGTTCGGGTCGATGTTCGAAGCCTCTAAACCGAAGTCCTGTTGGCTAAGTCCTCTAGGAGTCTGATGGAGAGGATGCTGTTGCTCTATCTTGGAGGAACCCGCAGTCGGCCTACTCCTATAATTTTGCCTTGATGATCTAGCATTGCCATCCATCTCCTCGGAAAAAAGATCACCGAAGTTCATGTCAAACTTCGGTGGCGGCCGTCGCGGACCTCGGCTTCGCTGTGCAATCGGGTTTGATGTAGATCCGTCTTGGGAAGCGTTGCTCCAGCTGGGTGCGTCGGAACTGAGGAGACTCTCAACTTCCTGGTCGCTAGCGCTGCCATCGCTCGGGTGGTATGTCCTTGAAGGGGCGACCGGCTCCGAGCTTAGCCCTGTTGTCGCCAAGCACATCTGTACGGTTGCTCTGCTCATACGTTCAAATGCATCACGACAGGCTTCTGCTGGTGGGCATTTGTCAACTAAGTCATTTAGAACGGAGGTAGCTGCGAGGACAGTGAAGTCCATATCATCCAGCGTGATACGACGTCGAACTGCCGGCGAATGCCAAATTGCATAGAGGAAAGAAATGCCTGAGCATAATTAATTATTGCTTTATACTGGTATGGGAAAACAGCTACAAACCGGCCATGAAGAGGTGATGCGTTGCAAGGAATGTATAATTCACAAGGTGCACACGGTGAAGTTGGCGATATATTCGTAGAACTTTCTGTCCCGCCTCCGCGACCTTTAGGAAGACCTGTTCTTCATCTTCTTGATCTTCGATTTTCACTACCGAGGGACTGGATACCTCATCTGATGTGTTGTATTCTCCAGCTAGAACTGGTGGGACGGTGAGGCTGTGGCGATATAACATAATCACGGCTTGCCAATAATTCAGCTGCAAGAACTCGGTAGAGAACTGGACCCCAATCTCTTCATTTTTCGGTGCTGAGTCTTTCCATTCTCGGAGCCGTTGGTCAATATCGATCCGCCATGAGCGGAACGAGTCGAATCTCTGCAGGAAGGGCGATTGGAGCTGTGAATGCAGATAGGGGTTGCATCCGAAGTCTCTAGTTGGGCGTACTTGTTGAGCTTGCTGATGTTGTAAGACCTGGAGGATCTCCGACTGTAGCAGCCGAAGTCGGAAGTAGTGTTGTGCCACGAACTTGTAGCTGGGTGTTGTTGTCCCTTCCGTCGGGGGTGAAAAACCCGCAGTTGTTATGAAGGAGTCGTCCAACAGTGACGGGAACTATAGAAACAATCGATTAATCCAAGTTAAAAGATTCTATTGACACTCGGAATACGTTTGCTAACCTCAGTTGTAATGACATCGTCGTTGATTCCGAACGGACGGCCAACACAAGTGCTGACAAGACGGTCGAACGAGTAGACACTGGAAATTCAGTATCACAACGTTTGAGGATATAAGAATTCGCATGTAGTCGAGGGATCTAAGGGCAAACATACCACCACCATAGCCTCCTTCGCAGATCACGGACCCATTCTCGCCGACCTTTTTCCTTAGGGTCAATGAATTTAACTTGACCGTCAGAGTCGGTTGATCCCATGGCAGCGTCTTCGTCCCAGCCTCCTGCCTCTATTCCTGTTCCATCCTCATGGTGAAGGCCTAAGTCGACCCCCAGGCGTACTGCCACGCCAACGATGTACCACAGTCCTGGTGCAACCGGTCTTAGCAAAGCGAAACCTGCGAGCAGCAAGACTGCCTGGAGTTCCTCTAAACCACCGCCAAAGCCGTCGGGACGATCTGCCGCGGGAGAGGAGCCCAGAAAGGACTCTAGATGTACGATTGCGGATGCATGGTATTCTTCGGGCTGGTATTGCTGGCTCGATAGTCGAATTCTCTTCGACGTTGGAGATTGAGGTGAGCGGGGCAGTATCGGTGACCTTTTGTGTGAATCAGAACCAGCCTCATCCGAATCAGTTCCGAGAAAGATCCCAGCGCCAATTGCAAAGACAATGTTGAGTATGTACAACTCTCGGGGGGTGCGGCGTCTCTCGTCAGACGAGTAGACACGTTCACACAAGGACATGAACTCTCCACGGTGCAGGGTCGGAATCTGAGGATTAGCGTGTTCAAAGTAAAGGCTAGCAAGCTTAAACCCAAGCTCTTTGTTTGGGAAGGGTGCCTGCTTAATCGTAGGCTTCGTATGTAGACCAAAGAACGAGTCTCTCATCGAAGTGCTCCCCGTAGAAGAAGCCACACCCGCAGCGATGGGTTTGCTCGGGCGTATTCCTGCGCGCTCAGACGACGAGCCTGACACGGAGCTTTTGACTGCCGCAAAAACAACCCTCGCAAACGATATGCCGGACGTCGATCCCAGGTACCGGGGGTCAGAAGCGCCCTGGACTGACACCATCCCGATATTCGATACCAGCTTGTTTAACTTCTCCGCCTCCTTCTGCCTCTTGCCCTGCCCGCGCGAACTCGAAGAGTAGCCGTTACCGACATCATTAAGATTCTGGGCATTGCTGATTGCGAGCTGGTGTTCCTCTGTTTGGGTACGCGACACACTTAGGTCTGGCCCCGGTCTGGAGCTCAGGTCCAGTTTTTCGGGCGCCGTAAAGGCTATATTGTTGGCCTGGAGAATAGACTCGAGATAGGACACTCTAGTCTCGAGGTAGTAAACGTAGCTTTTTAAAACGGGAGAAAATCAGCACATCATCACATCTACATGCGTGGAGAGAAGCTGCACGCTGCGATGCGAGCTGTGGGAGCTGTGAGACTGCTGCAGCGTGCCTTGACGCTGCGCGAATTGGCAGAGCAAACACACCTCCTTGGGATTTCCCTCTTCGTAATAGGGTCGTATCCTACACACTTGACCTGGGCCTTCTCGCATGATGCGCACGCCGGGAGACGTTGGTCACAGCGATTCTTGCGGAGCCGGCAGCGATTGCAGGCCGAGACATTGCGAAAGGACGAGGCAGCGCCTGCGGATGCCGGTGGTGACGGGCCGGACGATGCATGTGAGGGAATCGCCTCCGCGGGCGCTTCACCACTGGGTGATCGAGGCCGTTTCAATGGAGGGCCGGGCGTCGCCGTCGAGACAGGAGATCGGGGATTCATCGCGGGAGCCGCAACTCATCTCCATGCATAACGACTGGGACGAGGTTATGTCTGCCATGGAAAAAGAAAGGCGCCCTGATTATCGAGCCAGACTGCTTCGGTTATACGCCCTTATCTTCTCAGACCGGGCATTACATAACCATTGGGCGTCGAGCCTCCAGCATCGTGAGCCCAGTTCCGCAGCAACGTGCAATCCATTGTTTGCTCGTATGCATTAGCCACGTATATATATGTACATGTCCCTCGCAAGATATATATCTACAGCGAGAAATTTTCTCAATCGTGACTGTTCTGAGTGAAGCATCTTTTCGCCATAAAACCCAGTTCCCCGTTCCTGCCCATATTCGCCCAAAAGGAGACCCTTGGTGAGTGTTTCCTCCACCGAAAAAAAAACAAGTCGTCTCCATGGATCGCATCAAAGCCGTAGGCTCTTGGGTCATAGCTAAATTTCGTAATGTCGTACTATTGTTCAAGGGTCTATGGCTCGTGCGAACGGCTCGATGTTATTTCCATTCGGGGCGCCAAGTGACAGTCCTTTGCAATAGAGTACTGGTCTAACTGTGCCCGGTCAGACGCGTTTCCGGCATGGCCTGCCTCTACTACAGCAGCAGCTCCGACAGCTATGCTGTCGAAGCAGTCGTCGCTGGCAGGAGTGGTGTCTTTACCGCCGCTTCTTCGATCGAACCTCCCCTCGACCTCTTCCATCCATAACGTCTCTATAGCTCCAAGGACACAGAAAAGTGCGCCAGCCCACCATGCGAGCCCCGAGTAACCCAACTTTAGCCCCATAGAGTGGATTAGGCCTGATATTGTTGGTCCAAATGCTCGTGATAGGCTGGCTGTGGATGCGGCGATCCCATTAATTGCTCCGAGGACCAACATGGACGGAGCAGAGTTGGTCAACAGAATAGCATTGGATGGGTAGGCCAATACCCCTGCCGTGACCTTTGCTACTAGGCAGAGGTAAACTCCCGGCATTTGGAGCTGTTTGGGAAGTAGTATCAGGTAGGGTACCAGGAAGTAGAGTAGCGGAAAGCACATGGCTACACATTTAAATGTCCGGAGGCAACCGAATCGACGCACAACAATCGGAAAGAGGAGCAGCTGTGCTAGCATGGAGTAGAAACCCTGTAGCGAAAGGATGAGTCCAATTGATTTAGTGGTTAATGCAAATCCACCGGTAAACTTGAACGGCAGCGAGCGCGGTTCATGAGACGAAGGTGTGCTCAGGAACACCGGCATTAATTGATCGAATGATATGGTATGGCTGCGGGCTCAGGTTAGCACTCATCCACTGGCGGCGAGGGCAGACTTACTAAGCAAGTATACCATAGCCAATAATATGCAGGACTACCTGCTTGGTAAATGCGCGCTCTAGAGCTGGAGACTCTCGGTCAATGCTGGAGGATAACTCGCGGTCATGTGGTCCTTCCGAGAGTGCCCTTGAAGCCGAGAACCTTGGAGAGCCTTCGGTCGTCCGATATCCAGGAGGCTGCTCATCCTCTTCTAGTAGCGACCGTCTCTCTTCTAGGTTTGCGTCTCCCAATTTTGACGGGTTGTCAATACACTGACCCTCGGTCCTCAGTATAAACATGAGCTTAGGCTTAATCTTGCCGAGAATCCAATCACCAATCTCGAGACCAACATCCCTCTTATACTTTTTCTCCTCATGCGTCTCCTCTAGGAAGAGGATTCCAACTGTCACACCGCATGTAAGTATTACTGCGCATACAAGGTTGGGTAGGAGGTATGGGAATCTGTCGTAGATCGTTCCACGATGGAATAGCCTTGGATAGCTCTTGCATGGCTCTGCCAATGCCCCTCCCAGCATGGGCCCGAGTATGGAACTGCGTGAGGTTAGCCTAGAATGAGCTCGGATTCGCAATACCTGACATACCCAAGGCACCAGACGAAGGGCATAATGGCATAAGCTCGGGCTGGATTGGATTTGCGTCATGTCAGTTCACCAGGGTCTAGGAATTATGATATGAGATAAAACCGCTCTTGCGCGCCACTTACGTTGGTGCTCCTTGACTGTGATCAGTTCAGCTACAGTTGTTTGCAACACGCCAATATTCCTATAGGTGCGGGAAAGTATCAAAAATCTGCACCTCGCACGAAACAGTAGTCTAGGGAAGTGGGGCACGCCTGACTTACCCATTCAGCAAGCCGCCTAATGCACGTCCAAGCAGAGCAATCGGAAGGTTTGGGGCAAACCCAAAGATTAGCATGCTGAGTCCCGTGCCAGCGAGGCCGGTGAGCAGGATTGGCTTGCGGCCAACTCTGTCACTCAACCTTCCCCATACAACACTAGTCGAGAATTCTGCAAAGGCGAATGCAGAGGTAACCATGCCGGCGTAAACGGCGATCTGGCGGTTGTCCGTCGTGATATTGAACGAAGCAATCATGTAATAGATATAAGGGAAGATAGACATGAATGCAATTGGTTCACATATCCGGCATACCGCTGGTTGGGAGAATTAGCGACTTGTAACATGCAACTGGAAGGTCAACAGCAACGGCGAGGGGAACGTACCAAGCACGAACATCTGCTGAGTAGGAAAGGATGTGCGACGTTCGGGCGAGGCATCTCGGGATCTACAGGACTTGGATTTCCGCATTTTGGTTGACAATGGCTGGTTCAGCAGCGGCCGTGTTGGGGTGAGCAGTTTGTTGACGCCGGCCGTTTGTTTCAACCATTCTCAGGAAATAGCAGAACTAGAGTACGAGTAGCCCTTTTTATGGGCAATGGGCCTACGAGGCTAAGGCCTCGCGCGCATCGCGCGGAAGGAACCATGCCTGTGAGTGAGAAAATTAGGCAGGGCGCACAAGGCAGTACTCTAGGATAAGGCAAGAGTCAGTACACCAGGACGTGCTGCCCCGAGGGAAGACTGCATCCCAGCTGATGATAAGCGAATGAAATGTGGTATTCAGGCTCTTGAACTCGATCCGTGCAAACCTTGTCCAAATCCCGAGAACCAGATGTACGGTTCTTGGGCTGTCGATGACATCAAGACTGGAAAGGTCCCTGGATCTTCTACCCTAGAAACGTGGACGGACCCCGGGCCGCATGCCCTCCCAAGCAATTGACGCCCCCTATCCAAGGCCAGAGCCCCTGCTTCTCGGACTGAAGGTTTGGAGTGTCCTGGGTGTTTCGTGTTGGAGATGGATCCCATTCGTCGACTGGAGCGTGGTCTGGTGAAGGTTTTCTGGTGGATTACGGTTAGTTTTAGGTGGTTTGGGATGACAAATCCTTCGCTGCCGTTTGATTGATGCGGGACACAAGAACTAATTCTGCGGACCCGGCCGGAAAGCCGAAACAGATGGGTTGAGTGGCCAGGGAAATGGCCTGGTCTGGCGCCCTGACGCTATTATCCCTGGTGTGAGATCTAGGGAACCGATGCCGATTTAATATCGGTAAATAAATCACATTTCAGTCTCACTATGGGCTGGGCTGCAGGAAAGTAGCTTCTACCTGCAGTTCATATCGTTAGTTTTCCACGTTTACCTCCTTGCCCAAGTTACCGACTCTCGGGGTCGCAAATGAACGCATGATTGTCGCTGCATACGCCCACTTCTAGTCGATTGACATGCAGCATGATCAACGTCGTGTTTGCTTTTTGCGAGCACTTTGCCGCTGAAAATAAAGATGATATATCACTGCCGCCGTTTCCCAGGCGATCATCTTGAGAGCTTCGTGCTGCACGGCTCTCACTTAGACCCCGCGGAAGAGCGAGAAAGCTTATGCATCTTCTTCCTCCGCCGCCATTTGCAATCCTTCGCAGCACTCGTCACAAGACCGTTTTCAATCTGCGGTGGGGAGCTCGGCGTCTGTGTCGACTATACGACAGTTGGCCATAGAAATATCACACCAACTGAAGTAGATCCATGTTGCATGAGCCCCCGGCGTTTTGAGGCTTTTATTGCGCCTTATGGGAATGATGTTACTCTGCGTGTGTCGGCTGCAGCAGCGTCCCAAAGGAACACGCTCAGCGGTAGTACGGGCATTGTCACACACGGACTCTCCGACCTCTGCACGGCTTGCACTCTTGCACTGCCTCGCAAGGTTTGGGAAAAGGCACCATACGGCATCCGCGCTGTGTCCTTACCTGATTCGGGAGATCACAGCAGCACCTTTTCGACCGGAAGCCTCGAGCCGATGGTGCCAGGCGGTACTAGGATACGTACTCGGCGGTGAGACAAAGTATGAACACGACCCCACACGGCCGAGGTCCAGACATCTGGTACTCTGTCACCTCCTCCGTAGCGGACACCACAGAACCACACTTCATTTCCCGGACCGCCAAGCCGACGCCAAGTTGGGGACGTTGGGTTCAATACTCCGAATGCCCCCGTGCGTCTAGACTCTCTACTGCGTATCCTCCGTCTCTCCTTCGCGACGTGCCGCGTCTCTAGAGTAAGCGGCGACGTCTTTGCATGCATGTCGTTGTTTACGCGGTAAGCTATGTATTTAGCAGCTCTACCCTACTAGCAAACGTCCCACGATTCATGGGCAACGCCTTGCTTGGCTCGCTTATCGATAAGACGTGGTTTACTGCATACATAGGATTCGTTCCTGCTGGCGGACTGGAAGTCCACGCAATCAATGCAAGCAACGCTCCGCCGCCCCCAATAACCAGCTAATAAGTCAGCCATATACAAAGACCACGCCTCACCAACATGCCGTCTCGGCGAATAGCGGGGCTTCCATCTGTGCGCAAGCAACATCTCCTCGTCGAATTGTATGTATACGTTGCGTGATAAGGCTGGGGTTCAAACTGATGTGAGCCGCCTCTTGCAGCGCGAGTTTGAAGTATGCAAGCCCGCAAGGTGTCTATGTAAGTCTTTCGCCAGATGACCCCACGCTCTGGTCGGGAGTCATCTTCGTCCGGAAAGGTAAGAGCAGAAGGCTAGTGGGTTCTGCGGATCTGCAAACCCCCAGTCCTCTCTCCATAATGTCAGCTAGCCTGTTGATATAATGCTGCGCGTAGTTAACGAGCGCTAGGGCCATATTCCCCCGCTATTCTTCGGTTCCAGATCTCGTTCCCTGCCGACTTCCCTTTGCTACCCCCACTGGTGACATTCTCGACGGATATCTTTCATCCGCTTCTTACGCCATTGACGACATATACTTACACGACTGGTTCTTCCGAGGCTGACACGGTGAGTGCAACAGACGATGAGAGGCTGCCGCCTGGCGGATTTAGCCTCAGACATGGTTTTCCGAATTGGTTCGGACGAGCTCAGAGGAATGGGCCTGGGTCTGCGATATCGTTTAGGAATGCAAGTGGTACAGACTCAAGCAAAAAACCGGATCTTGCCGGCGGGAGCTGCCTTCTCACTGAGCCTGCAACGCCAATTGGGTCAGCCGTGTCGCCATCGATGTCAGGTGGATCATCGCGGGCCTCCATGTCCCCCGACAGCCGACTCTCAGGCAGCCCTAGCTCATTAGCCTCGCCAAGCGTAGGAGAGGTATCTGCAGTTGAGGTTCTTCGATATATTCGGTCCGCCTTTGACGACGAAGCTGTTCTGGACTCGCTGCCTCTCGAAGCTGCTGGGAATCCAGGAGCATGGCACGCTTGGCGAGCACATCGTTTCGCATCAAAACCAATGTCGCTGCCGCCCCCGCTAAGGGCAGCTGGAGATTGGGAGGGGTTGAGCGATGGCGATGATCTGGGCGACGCGGCACCCGCAGAAAATCATCGCTTAGCTGGTGGTTGGAGTGTCCGGCGGCCAGGCGAATGGAATTGGGAAGGAGTGTGGGAGGAGAGGGTGAGGAAAGGAATTGAAGGTAGCCTTGCCGAGCCTGTGCTGTATGGGAACGCGGGGATGGGCGATGACCTGGTGTGTCCTCCGCTTCCAATAATTTCGGGTTTTGTGCATGTGTTGAGGCCGGTACTGACTGGGGTGAATAAGATCCGATTTCTGAATATGGACACGGACACGGTTGAGGCGGTAAAGGAAAATATCAGATGCAGCGTTGGATCTGCGATTGCGAAGTGATTTGGCGCGGTGGCGGCTTTGCCCCACGATACAAGGATCCCTTTCGGGCAGAAATTTAATCAGTTGACTCATGCTGCTCAGAATGTTCGAAGAGATAACTAAGCTGCATGCCCACCGTTCGAGGCTTTAGATTTGCATTCGCACTTGCATTGACCTTGCAGTTCCATATGTTCCATATGTTCCATATTCCTCCATGCTGCAGTCCGGCTGCCGCCTTCCCAAAGCGGGGTTTTCCAGAAGCGACTCCACCGCGCTCAGCTGTGATACATCCTGCAGACGTCGACGTCTCTGGTCGGGATTACGAGTGAGCGTGCAGCGCCCGAACAGACGCAGAGCGCGATTGGCCATATTCTCCGAAGGATCTCGATTCTGGCGGTGGGATCAGACCTGCCCGCGGTGCTAACCGCCGCCCGGTAGTTGACCCCATCCGTACGCCGAACTGGAACTGCGCGCCGCTGTGTCCAAATTCGGCCTGCCGCCCAAAGGGTAAACGAGGGTAAGAGCAAGCGAGGGTACCGCTTGAAGACGTGACGACGGAGGCCGTTGGGCTGCTGGGCGTGCTCTGGGCCGGCCTGTCTGCCCGTGAGCCACCTACGCGTTTTTCGCTGCTCCGTGCAGCAGCCGTGCAAATCGGCGTCTTCAAGTTGGCTGGATCACCTCCGTTGCTGGGTCTGTTCTCTTCGTCCAGCGCCGGCGTGATAGCATTCAGACAGCCCGCCGTAGTAGTGGTTTCCTGCCACGCTGTTTCTCTACACGTTTCAGTCAGGACGCTGGCTCTGCGTCCTGAGATTTCCTTTCCTGTTTATTCCCTCCCTACCCCGGGCGCTGGAGTGGACGTGGCGGCCTCGTGGCATCCCTAGCTCTGTCCGCCCGGAGCCACTGTATCCACATCTGTATTCCTGGGGCCCGCGAGAAGCGGTCGGGTAAGCTCCGGTACTCGAGGAATGAGAGGTGGGAACCGGCCCTGAATATAGCACGGAGATATTCGACTCGAGTCCGTGGGAATTACGGCCGCAGCGGAGTTGGGAATCGGCTTCTCTGCTGGCGGTGCGCGTGCTTCACTTGACATACCGAGTCTCTCCCCAGAGGGATTCCTCCGTTGGATAACGTTATTTCCTGTTTATGCGAGCTTCGTTTCTGGTAGCGCTGGACAAGCTGACTGGAGGACATGGAATGCTCTCAGCTCGGCGACGGGGACATGAGTACTGTGTATTCTAAAGCTAACCCCCTTTCCCTCTTGTCTCTTGCTCTCACCGACACAACGAGCCGCCCGCCACAGGAGCTCGACGTTGATCCAACGCCCAGGCCACTTTGCATCGTCAAACGGAGGTCTGTGAGAATGTCACATGGGTTTCGTTCGTTGCAGCCGCCGTCTTCATCGACCACCCGGAAGTCCCCCTCACGACGACCCCTGGGTAGTGCGCCTATTCCTATACCGCGACGACGATCCTCAACGGCCTTTCCGAGAACCCGAAACACTCTTAAGGAGGCGACCATTTCAGATTCCTCCCTTGAGAGTGAGGCTAGGAGCTGTATGTCAAACTCTTCATTTTCTACCGCAATCATGTCTCCGTTTGATGAATGCTCCGGAGGCTACGAGGACCTAAAAGTACGCAAGCAGCGGAGGAAGAGCAGGAGTTCCACATACAATGAGCCAGTAAGGGATATTAATGACTTCTACCCGCCGCCGTTCCTACCATCTTCAAGTGATAGCGGGGTATTGAGTTGCTGCTCGTCAAGTAACAAAGCCTCATCAAGATATACAACTCCACCATCACGGATGGTGAGTGACAGCGAAGACACTCCAAAAGCCAATGCAGTCATGAAAAGAGATATTTCTGTTGGTGCCTTTCTCAAGGCTGAGCTGCTGACCCCACCCACGTCTATTGACCTCCTAAGGGCATCACTTGATCAAGGGGCACTGTCAGGTGGCGAGGGTGTGAGCGGAAGCGCAGCCCTATGCCCTGAGGGGAACAGAGACGAATACGACCTCCTCGATGGCAACGCTATGCAGGTGATAAGGCTCGGTCGTAGGCAGAACGCTGGTCTGGATCTTCCAGCCAAGAGGAAGATGTTTTCTCGGGTATTGAGTGGTTTTAACCTTCTAGGCCGGTCGAACAGCATAATCGGATCTCGCAGCGGCAATGTGCAGATAAAACGGGTCATTAGTGCTTCCCGTGGGCAAAGGGGGACTGAGAAAATTCGATCCAGCTCTGAAACGAACCCAGCATCGCTTGGATTACGCTCCGCAGTAGTGCCTAACCGCCGGCCAACTCTCAGCGAATCTGGATGCACCAACGTAGCCTCAACTGGGCCTTCTGAGCCCAAACTCACCTCATCAAACAGTGTCGGTTCCCATGCTCCTTCGGTGACAGAGGGTGTTGGTTTCCGCACCTTGACCACCCCCCTGATTGCTCCTTTACTTCAAGCCAATCTCACCGTTACCCCAGAGCTAGAAAGCATTGATGCAGAAGCCAGCCGGAGCTTTTGGGTAGCCATAGAGGTTACCGGCGATGTAGTGAGCCCCGAACCGGACCGCACGGCTCCCACTCTAGCGAAGAGGGGCCTAGACGTCGTACTTCTTGTCGATCTATCGTGAGTAGTGGCTGCAGACAATAAAGGGGCGGTTTTTTTGCACTAACTCACGGTTCAGAATTAACACATCCGCAGCCACGTCCATGAGTTGCCGTGATGTTTGCAGCTCTGTTGTTTCATTGCTAGAGCCGTCAATCGATCGACTAGCTATCTTAACTTCATACGCTAATAGGCCTAGCCAAAGCAAGACCTACAATGCCCATGTGGTACTCCCCCTTCAACCTGTCGACTCCGAGAAGTTCCTGAAAGCACTTGACGCCGCGACGGGGCCCGACAGTAACGCCGTACCCTTAGATAGCGGCCTCGATCACGCTATCAATGCGGCATTTGACGTCTTCCTACGCTCGAAACCGCTAGACTACAGACTTAATAGGGAACTAGCTGGCGAAACGTACGGTCACCTGTTTTTAATATCAAGGGACCCCCCAGAAATGATCGACCTCCCGAAAGGGTGTGAAGCCGTCCAGATACACCTTGTGAATCCCAGCGCTGTGCCTTGGACAGGCGCCCAGGTATCGAATAATGGGTGGCAACTCGACGCCAATTCCTCTCAGAGCCAGAACTTGTTAAACCCGTGGATTCGTAGCGATTTGTCGAGTAGCCTCGAGGCTGTTATTAGGCACGCAAGACTGGGGATCTCTCCCGGACAGCTAAGAGATCTTGTAATCTATATGGAACCGATGTCGAATTGCGAAGTAGAGGCAGTCATGGGAGAAACGCGGCATCGGGGGCTAAGTCCCGGTCAAAGGGTATTGGTCTTTGCAAAGCTAAGCGTTGGTTTACACTCGCTGGAGCCGCTTCCGGCTCTAGCACTTGGACTCCAGGACCAAGACGCCCAGACCTCTACACATTTGCTAGAACAACTCGATGTCATACTTGGCCAAGCGACAACGGACATTCTGAGGGTGGAAGTAAAGTACAAGCACTCGCTCTTCTCGATGGACACCAACTTATCCGTAACGAGTACAGCAAAACTAAGGAGATACTTGCGGCACTCATCATGGGACCCACTATCGGGTGGCCAATTGTCCAGCGGCTTCGAGAACTACCAGACTCGTGTGCAAAGGCATCTCGGCCATTTCATTGCCAGCAATCATTCCCCTGTCCAGGCTCTATCTGCTCTCGAAGATATGTTTGGTGAGGCTGCGGCTCTACCGGTGTACTTCAAACGGCTCAGAGAAGAGCTAAGGCACCGAGCCTTGGTTAGTGTCCGACCCAATACACTACGAAGGCAAGCCCCCTTAGAAGAATCACCGACGTTTCGCCACTCCAAGGCCAATGGCCGGCGCCCGAACCCGAGACCTGGAACACAGAATCTAGGAGTGCCAGTCGTTAATAAGGAACTCATAAGAATACCCTCGAAAGAGTCCGTAGATGAAGCAAGAAGGATCTGGCTTGAGATGCGCAAAAGGGCGAGGGGAAGGGAAAGTGAACGCGACTTTTCAGACTGTATGCCCATGAGGGACGAAAACTTGATGAAGATTGCTGAAAAGGCCCTTAGCAACAAAAGAAGTCTAGGGGCGGACACACTGAAGAGTATCGCTACTGGAAGGAGAAAGTCTGGCCTTTTCGCACCCTGGCTCTAACAAAAGCAGGGTGGGGGCACTCTCAGATTGCGTGTCCCAGGGCATGTCCGAGATAATGGCAGAAATACTGATAGGCGTGGGACCGTAACCATGCTTTCTTTCAGGCACTTTTCAAGTTGCCCGAGTGACAAGCCGGGTCTCTTTTACCGTAGTCCAGGTACACTGTATGGTTAAAAAATACACTGTTATGTTATAAGAAGGAAGAGGGACCGTGACGCCAAAACAACCCAGCATATGATAGTGGTAGCTATCTCGCCATAATAGCCCTAACATCCCACACTAACAGCCTTTCATCCCAACCGCAGCTCGCACACCACCCCTCCGCGCCGAACAAGCACCAGTCCACCCCAGTTACGAACTCTGTGTGCCTTGGCATCCGACCCAACTCCTTTCCAGTGAGTGCCGCTGGACCTAGCGGGGTCTTTCCATCCCCTAGTGCACTACCATCTGTCCATACACGGCACGTCATATCATAGCTCGCGCTCAACAACACATCTGGCAAATGCGGGCTCCATGCTAGCTTCCTCACTGCGTATTCGTGCCCAGCAAGCATCGCTAGCGGGCCCTGTCCCGGTGCGCGAATATCAAACGTCCGAACCAGACGATCAACGCCCGCGATGGCGACGATGGTCTCGCGGTACTTATTCCAGTCGTGTGTGAGGGCTTCGGAGGGCGGATGTGGGGGGCTGTGAATAGGGACTTTGAGAACGAGGTGATTTGAGGCACTGGAGGGGGAGCGGAGGTCGAAGAGGCGAAAGTGAGAGTCGGAGGCTACGGTAGAGAGGATGCTGGTGGAATGGGGTGACCAGGCGGAGGAGTAGGTACAGGTGTGTGTTGGGAGGGTGAGGATGGATGCAGGGTGCGTAGGGGTCCACTGGGGAGTACAGATGTCAACGGAAGAAGTTGCCTGAAGGGAGGGAACATTAGATCCAAGAGAGGGATGGCTCGTACGATCTTCACAGTTCCGTCCCACGAACTGGAGCAAAACGAATCCTTCGCAACAAGGTTCCAATGCACAGAAAACACCTCGCGCTTATGCTCCTGCCACGACTGGACTGGGAAATCATTCAGGGCAATGTCGAACAGCTTCAGCGAGCCATCCCCTGAGGCGACGACAAGCTGGTTCTCGTGGGACTCAGACCATGAGGTATCGTAGAGGGAGTCTTGGGTGTCGAACCTACAGAGGTATTTGTTAATTCATTGCTCCACGGACGACCCTCCCCCGAATTGTGTAATAGGAAACCATGGAGATGAAATAGGAGTATGAGAGAAAAAAAAATACCATTTCTCAGCGACGATGCCATTAGGCGTGAGTCCGAGGATGTACAGACGCCCGTTGCCCACCAGACCAAAGTTTGCGGCTGCAGCAACGGCGATGCGGGAGTCGAAGAAGGGGGAGTATTTCACGCTGTAGCCGTTGAAGCCCTCAGTGCGGAATTCGAGCATATCGCATACTCAGGACAATTGCTCGACAATTGCTCACTACTGGCTGCCGAGGTTCAAGTCATTGTGAATCGCGGGGATTAAAAGCGGCGGCTGAGGCACAACAACAAGTGGATTTGGCTACGGAGTCGACATTGGCTGAATAATCATCATCATCATCATGTAAGTAGCACATTGTGTTTACCCCACCAAGCACGATCATGGTAATCGCTCCCCAGCAGAATGGACGCGTTTATCTCCCGGAAGCGGCGACGTCTCTCACCGGACCCAGACGAAGAGACCAGCAGCTGGCGAGAGGACTCTACGGAGCTCAAGCTCGCTATTCTGAGCTCGCTGCACGCAGACATCGACCAAGGCGTTCTGCTAGAGGTCCTGCTGTCTTCGGAGGGGTCCGTCGAGGAAGCGTCCCGCGCACTCAAACACCAGAACAACCGCCAAAAACCTCCCGCCCCAGGCATCCAACAACAGTCCTCTCTCTCCCACTTCATAGCCCCCGCACCACCACAGCGGGGTGGCTCAGTGTCTCCCAAGAAGCGCGCTCTAGCAACTAAGAAAGGGAAAACGATCCACCTCTTCTCGCCTGAGGATATTGCAGCAAACACACCTTGCTCTATCATCCACAACTTCCTGCCCGCCGAGGAGGCGAACTTACTACTGCAGGAGCTGCTAGAAGAGGCGCGGACATTTGAAAGACAGACGTTCAAACTGTTTGACAACGTGGTGCAGAGCCCACATACAGCTTCCTTCTATGTTGCGAGTTTAGAGGAGGCACGGAGGCAGAGGAAGGAGTATGTATACAATGGGAGCTATTTAACAGTATGCCTTACCCCTCTCACCCACCTACCCAAGTAACCCTGCTGAGAAAACAGCCAAGGACATCCGCCTCCTCCCCCCCCTGGCCCTCCGCATCTCCCACACGGTCCGCGAAGTAGTAAACGCCGCCATCGCAAAACGAATCCTTACTCATTACCCAAACGGGAAGAAACTAAAACATCAACCTCCCAATGAATGGTTTCCCAACGCTGCCTTCATAAACTGCTACTCCGGGCCCACAGAGTCAGTAGGATACCACTCTGATCAACTCACCTACCTCGGACCCCGTCCTACAATCGGCTCCCTCTCCCTAGGCGTAAACAGGGAATTCCGCATCCGCAGAATCCTCCCCCAAGACACCAGCAACCCCACCGAAAACGGCGCGATATCCATCCACCTTCCCCACAACTCCCTCCTCATAATGCACGCCGAGATGCAAGAGGAGTGGAAACACAGCATCCACCCCGCTGCGACCGTGGTCCCCCACCCTGTGGCTGGGAATAAACGCATTAATATCACTTATCGCCATTACAGAGAGAATTTCCATCCTAGGTTCACACCACGGTGCGGTTGTGGGATCGCGTGCGTATTAAGGGTCGTGCAAAGGAAGAAGGATAATTGGGGGAGGTATTTTTGGATGTGTCATGCGGGGAACGTGCCAGGCAAGGAGGGGTAGGTACCTTTTCCCCCCTCTCTAATTGGGGAGAGTGGGAGATCAGAAACTTGTATTTCTAAAACCAGTTATGCTGATAGAGGGACAGATGCGATTTTTTTCAGTGGGCAGAGTTTGATGATGACGGTGAACCCCAGTGGGGTAAAAAAGAGGCTGTAATTCCTTGAGTTGATATTTATTCCGTTAGGAAAGGCAGGCAGACGCCCCAGGCTCCTTGCCATAGATAGAAAAGTAAATAAATACAGATACTCTGGCGCTAACATATCACCCTGGGCTGAACTTCTACTGTCAATCCTGAGTAGAAGGCGCTCACAAATTCGATGTTATCCGTAGAATCTTACCATAGGGTGTGGTCCCAAAGCGACATCTCCTTTCCCCATTCCGACATTGTAGACGGGGAGTCTTGATTCGAGAATTACCGTGAAGTCGCGCTTCTCTCCCATGTTCCGTGTGCTCTGAATATCGGAGTGTTGGTGGAAATGGTCTTCGCGGTTAAAAGGAGCACTGCCATAAGAACCAATATTTGCTAAAGGATGAAGGAGAACCTTAGATAATAGGGTAGACAAGAAGCCAGCGTTAGTCGATAGCGTGTTCATAGGCTGACCATGCCAAGGCCCAGTCGGTTGAACATGTTCCGTACGGTCATGGGTCGTGCTATCTGGAAATGGGTTAGAGTCGGCGAGAAGACTGTTGCTGCCGCCGTGGAAAGGAATTGCGTTGCGGTGGCGGTCGTGGTGGATAGTAGACATAATTGGGGAAACTGAGCTTGCTCGGGAAGGGTGTGGCATGGAGGGAGAAGGGAAATCGGTGTAGAGAAAACGGTTGCCAGGTCGGTTGTCTGTAAGATGAGGGTCTCGGGCGAGCGGGAGGATTGTTTCCTTCGACATCTACCAGTCATTGGGGTATTAGCAGTTGTGTTCGAGCGCCAGGGGTGAGCAAACCAACCGTTCTTGTAGCAACCGGTTCGCTTTCGGAACTCAGTGTCTCGCCTTTTGGACTTCGCATTAAAGCAAAGCCAAGAGCAAGTAAGCCGAATAGAACAAGGTAGCCAGTCAGCCAACTATTCGCCGCAACCTTCCGTGGATAAGGTTTTGTTTTATGAGCCCGGCTACGGCGGGGATTGCGACAACCTGCAACTCCTCTTGGCCGGGTAGTATTACCACCAGCCCGATTATGTAAAATGTTGTTTCCTACTGGATAGGAGTTTGGTGCTAGCCTTGTAGTGTAGTTGGGACGCTGGTCCGATGTGCCGCTGGGCACCGAGCCGAGATTCACGGACCAGCGCTGGTCTACGAAGAGACTTGGATATCGCCCGGGCGACATCTCCTTGCCCACCGGAGTTGACCGGTGGCTTCGAGAGAGAAAATTTCTATCGCGGCGAAGAAGCAATTTCCCCTGAGGTCCGGCGAAATCACCGGGAATTGGATCGGAGTGTATTCGACTCTGGCGGTAGGGAAGGTAGGCTTCCCCTTGAGGCCGAGTATAACTACTAGGCAATGAATCATGGAACCTCGATTGTGTTTTAAGGCTCTGCTGGTGGGCTGTAAAGCTGTGACGGATCAAGTCTGTCGCCCTTGTAAAGGTTTGGAGGCAATATGGCCAGTCGCAATAGACCTTATCGCCTGGAGGACTTCTGCGTTGCGCATGGGTATTACCATCGGGCAGGCCAACGTGAGACGGGCGGTAGGGACTCCCGCGTCGCAACCACCGGGATGAGTCGAGGTGCCCCGGTGCACTAAGGTTACGCTGTAACCCTAAATTGTGAGGGATTACTTCCCCAGAATGCCCAGGGGAACTTGCCAGCCAATTGTGGGGCTTGTCCCCTTTCTCGAGATCGAGCGGCGCCACACACTTGCTACGCGGTACAAAGCGGATGCGCCCACGGCGATGCCTGAATTGTGCAAGGTCGTCGGGTGGTTCATCAGAACCCCCACTTTTCATGGGGGCAGAATGATAAGAAGCGTTCTTATCGAACCGTTGTGGTAGAAGGCCATATCTCATACAGGACTCTCCAGAAGCACCAAGGGCGTTGGGGCCAATCTCGCTGCACTCAGACCTGGTTAGTAGAGCTTCCATAGCTTCGTCAAGCTCCTTCCAGGGGTCAGCAGGGCTAAGGGCCCCCCCCGCATGTTTGGGGTGTGTCGCTTGAGTGTCGAGACCCTCTTGGGTTTGTGCCGTATCTGCGGGGCGGAGAAATGCGCACAAATGTTGGACGTGGCTTTGTTCCATCCACATTTGGCCCATGTCCATAGAGTGAGGGGAGAACATATAATCCATCTCTTCAGGAAATAACACAAAGTCCGATTTTGGTGGGAAGGGAGATTGGCTAGCCTCGACTGGAGAGCCCTCCAGAACGTCTACATGCGATACCTCAGCACCAAAGGTTGAAGTGGATTCGTATCCTCTTCTGCAAAAGGCTTGAGTAGTAGGGGCGATCTTAGTCGCACGTCGAGGAGGTGGCTCCGAAAGACCACCAGGGGCACTGTCCCTATAGTAAGGCGTCAGCAATTATGTCCGTGGGTAGAAGAGTTTCTGGTGCGTGCCTGGACATGAAATTATTGCTGGACTGCGGTTGGTTAGCCGGCTTAGAATTTATCGCACGGCGTTTGGGCATAAATACGCTATCCGTAGGAGCGGAATGCGCACACTAAATATCCCTCTAGTCAGCTGCTGCGCATGAGCTATAGTACCACCCCACCACAGCTAATACGTAATATCTCATATGCCTCTTGAATCTAGGTGCTTACTTTCTTCTTCCTTCGCCGGCATTCCTCGCAGGCACCTCTCTTTCTCGTCTCATGGACTTCTTTCCTCTTTGCTGGGGTGTACTTCACCCGCGCACGTTGAGCCACTGCGGCCATGTCTTTCGCATTTAGTACCATCACCAACGGCGCCGCCGCGGGTTTAGTACCCATAGCTGCCGACGTTTGTTGCGATGAGATGCTAGGTGGTTGGCATTCAGGACTAGATTGGGGGTCCTCAGTCGATGGGGATGGGTGAGAGGTATCAAAACCGGCGCTGACAGAGTATGTTCCTTGGGCTTGGGGCCCTAATGGCACAGAATTATATGACGAACCATAGCTAGAAGGCGAGTTTTCAAAGCTTCCCATCCCCGATGAGCTCGAGTCCATGCAAGAGTCAGCACGATGGAAGCCGCAACTGGCCGCATACGCGCTACCAAGCCCGAGTGTTGCTGGGAGAGCTGCGTGAGACAGAGAGTTTGTAGGAGATAAGGTCTCGAAGCTTTCCGTTGTCATATTGTACTGGGACGAGTCGTCGGACGATTCGGTATAAATGGAAAAGTCCATTAGATCCGGGAAAAAATCGTCTTCGACGACAGCCGTCGGCTCGATGTCTTCAGGGCAGGACATTTCACTAGCCATCTTCATAAGGTCGATGTTGCACTCCCTCATCCGCTCTTGAGGGGTCTTCGCATAAGGGTATAGCGTCTTAAGGTACTCATCCATCTCGCGCGATTTAAGCCTTCGCGGCAATCTGCCATCTACCGCCGGCGCAGCGGGCTGTAGTGAGGATGACATGTCTGATGCCAGGGCACCTGAGGGAGGATCAGCGCTTGCCTTCGAAAGCAGTTAGACTCTCAGAGGGAAAAGAGTCGGCTAGGGACTTACAGAACACAGCTCTGCCAGCTGCTCAGACTGTCTAGCAAGCGTCGCCGGGTCGATACGTGGGAGCCCAGAGTCAATCGACGGCTCCCAAACCTAGTGTTCTCTATCGTTAGGACAAGTGCAGAGAGAAGATTGCACGGGATATGTGTGTGACAGTCCAAGATGCCTCTAGCTCCGTCGACAGAAGAGAGGAGGGGTCTGGAAGAGTGCCGGCACTCGTGAGGAAGTTCGGGCGCAGCACACTTAAGAATTGCTCAATTGCACAGTGCGGCGAGCCAAGTTCGGTGTCGGCGACTCTCTTGGGTTTAGCGTTCAGCGCCTGGGGGGGTTGTCAGCCCCGAGCGATGATGCGGGCCTCCAATGCCCTGGTCCAACTGGCTGGCTGGTGAGCCTCGCCGAATCGGGTTGCCGCCTTTCGTTTCTTTTCTCTCCCTCCTCTGCCTTCCCCTCTCCGCGTCGTACAAAAATACCTATGGAATAGGTGGATATATGCACAGCGTATGTAATGTAATACATACTAATGTTATGTACGTACATACAGAGCTCGGCATTAGAATTCCCCCGGAGCAGGGTAGTTAACCAGCTAACAATCCGTTCATTCTCACCAATACCGCAGCTTGCTCCTTGAGGGATACGGAGCGGATCATCGTGACCCTTTCCTCGGCACTAGAGGCAATAGCCCTACATAACTGCAGTCGAGTCGCGCGCTACAAGAATATGGTCGGGGCAATGGACTCCATTCTTATAGCGCGATTATTCTTATATATTCTTATGGTAAGAGCCCAGGATCGGGATGGAGCCGCGTATTGTGGAGAGTATCGGGGCCGGTGGGTAGTATGCTCAATGCTCTAGTTCGTGTGCCTGCGCCAAGAATTCTAGCTAGTCGCCCGGGCTCAGAATCTGCCTCCACAGTATTCATATTCTTATAACGCGATAATTCTTATAACGCGACTCGACTCTTCACTCTTCACACAATTAGAATAACCTCCAGTGTCAAAGAGCCAAAATGACAAACTCATTAATAAGAAATGGGCATTTAATCGTTTCAGTTTTCTTTTCTGTTTAGAGGTGTTTTCGCAAATGAAAACCAGCAAGCAAAGCAGACCAAAAATGAAGACGCACAAGAGGCAACAATGGGACAGTACTCGAAGGTTGACCGTGCCATTGCTACGTCAAAGCCCAGACCCTCTCTCCTGCAACAGAAAACAAACGAGAGAAAGAAACTGAAAAGGCATACGAGCCACAACCCTTCCTCTTGGTCTTCTCCCAGACATCTCTAAAGACCTGAGTGTGTTCCCTCTAGTCAGGATCCAAGCGCTAAGTCATTGCCCTCAGCGCGGAAGGTCCAACGGCCATGGCCATCAACCCATCCATTCTTCCGCTTGATCATCTCAAGCCACTCTGAGTTGTCAGCGGCCGTCTGATTCCAAGAATCATCGGAACTGTAAATGATAACCCGAGCCCGTTCTTGTATCATTGTGTCAGAGGGGATGATTCCACGGGCGATCTGATCCCCGATCCAGCTCACCAGTTCGCGTTCTAATACTTTGTAGCAAACACCGGGCTCAGGAGGCGGAATATACGCCGGTCGATTAAAACTTAGTCCACCAGGGAAGCTTGCCAAAACCTGACTCTCGCTTCCAGAGTCGTCCGTTCTAAGCCCATTCTTCAGCTTGATCATATCTAGCCATCCTTGAGTATCCGCCGCTGTCTGGCCCCACGGATCGTCGTTCCCGGAGACGAAATGCCGCGCTTGGTCTCGAATCATTTGGTCAGTCGGATAGACGCCTAAGAGTTTCTGATCCGCAATCCAAGCCGAGAGTTCAAGCTCGAGATGTTCATACGTAGGTGGCGAATTGGTGGCGCTGAATGGCTGGAGAGTGCGGCGTTCTTGTTCGATCAAATAGGGGGGCATAGCGTTTTCCACTGTCTCGAGGATCTGCGGCTCAAAGCCCCAGTCTCCCTTCCAGGTCGCCATCTGCGCTCCGGCCCTGAAGTGTGCTGCAATATGGTCTACACGGGCTTGCCATGTAGTGAAATTTGTATTGCAAAACCCACACCTGGATTTCATGTCCCTAACTTCTTCTTTCCAAGATTCCATCTGGCCTTGGAAGGTGCACCCATGGGCGAGTCGTAAGTGTTGCCTTAGGTGATCCTTCCGGTAGAAGGTTCGTTCCTGAATACTCCTCTCCATGCATTGCTGGAAGTTGTGCGTTTCCAAGTGTCCGCTTTTCAGATTTTCCAAGTTACAGTAGGCGCAATGGACGGAGGTGGGGGTAACAATGACAGCACCGTACTTCGCGCAAGTCCAGCTCTCCAAGGGGATGTGCTGTGTCTTTTCATGTCGCTGCCAATCGTGTTTCGTCTTAAAGCTATCAGTGCAAAAGGTACACTGGAACATCCTAGCAGTGCCTGAGTCGCTTTTCTGAGACGTCGCGGGGCGGCGGCGTCTTCGCCGATCCCTTTTGTCTGCCATTGTGAACGAACCGAAAGAGGGTCGGGACTGGTGAGAAAACACAGAACTAAAACTGAAGTCTGATCCCCCGCTGGACCTCCCAGTCTCCAAACTCGCCATTGAAGGCGCTTTGAAGACGGAAAAGCTGGAGGTAGTGCTAGAACAATCAGAGCGGTGGTTATCCAACCAGCTGGTGGAGAGGGCCGGAGCCTCTCTGTCGGAAGGGTACTTAGACTTTGCGACAGCATCGAAAATCGCAGCAACGGATGCAGGTTCGTTTTCAGGTGGAGAGTGCTTCCAACGTTCAAGAGGATTCATGTCTTCAAAAGGGGTTTTGGACAGCGTGGCTGGGACATCAATACCTTTTAATGGAGCGGGGTTACGCCCGGGAGTTGACCCAGCCCCCACTGTAGAACGGCCGGAGACTTTTCCTCTGCGCCGGGTATTGGCAAGCCAATTCGAAATCTGGCTCCTTTTCAAACCAGTTTGTTTCTTAAGCTCATCTTTCTCCTTGTCGGTAGGATATGGGTGGGCAATGTGCTCTCTGAACCAGGCCTTCAGAATACTGATTGCCGCCCTAGAAAACCGGACCCCAGACTTTCTTGGTCGGCCGGGTACTTCGGGGACATCATCCTCTTCGACTCCCTGCAGCCCTTCGGACTTTCCGAGAGTTCCTGGAATGGGGCTAAGCTCTCCACTGGAATCAGGTTGAGGGGTCCTTGTGAAGCTGCATGGCTTGGACAATGCGACACAGCTAGAGCACGCACTCTGCCCCTCATAAACAATGAGGCATTCGAATTTCGAGCGGCGACAGCAATCGCACGGTGCTGCCGGCTTGGAGGTTTTGGGTATCCAGCTCTCGAAGTCATCGAAGCAGGCTATGTCATCCATTAGAGTATCCTGTGTAGGGTCGAAAGGCTGTGAGTAAGATATGAAATCGTCTCCTAAACGGAGCAAGAAATCAGCACCGTCGACATTACCCTCAGGAGACGCTAGGGTATCGCATTGTAGCTGTACGTCCGAGAGATCCGTATGCTGATCGTGTTCCGTGAAAGCAGCCTGATCGAAATCGAAGTATTCCATTGACGAGACTTGAAGAGACGATATCTAAACGGAGCTCCTCGGAAACTAGGACAACGATATCGTCTGGATCCAAAGATCCTCAATTGAAGCCCCAGCACACCTAAAGCGCAGCGGATACGAAGGAAAGGACGAAGGTAAAGAGATATGCCGAGGGCTCATCCTGAAAATTATAGAAAGACTCATCTGCACGGAAGCATGCAGAAACAATACGATAATCCCAATGAGAACCCTGTCTTTCCCCGTACAGCCCCACGTTAACCACTTCTGGACCCGAAGGGCGCGGTTTTGACATCTCTCCGACCACCGGAATCTGTGGGTGTGGCCAAGTCAGCGGGGATACCACGTGATTGAGAGGATGATCGTTCAGCGCGCAACAACAGTGCAGACAGCGGAGTTAAGATCCTAGCAAGAGATTCTAGCATCTCATAGAAATACGATGAATGTTGAAGCTTGCAGAGTCAGCCCTCGTCCTAAGGAGTAGAGATTCTAGTTGCTTCCTTCGGATGCAGCCAATTCTGACCGAAACGCAAGCCCTACAGCATCGTGTCCAAACCTCCGACCGGTTTCTGACAGGCTTCTGACCGGCTTTCACAAGAGCAAGGCAATGCTAGAGGAGCAGATATCTTAGCTAAAGATGAAAACGCCAAAGGAAAGGCGAAGTAATAAACACTAATCAAACAACTCGTTAAGAAACCCAGAGTGCAACCCTAACGCCAGACACTTTGCAGAAAACTCCCCTCCCATCCGACAATCCATCCATTTCCTGTATGCATGCCTCCTAGTTCCCAACCCCACTACTATCCCCGAGAACACCCTACAAACCAACGCTGCAGAGCCCTAAAATATACAATCCAAGCAACAGCAGCAGGCCAGTGCTGCCAACAGCGCTGCGCAGAGGCCATCACGATTGCGGCCACCTCTACCATCTGCAAAATAGCCTTGTGGCGGTTGGGTGTTCTGCATTCCCTGCGGTGGACCATGAGCGTAGTAGCCCTGCGGCGGCGGTTGTCCGTATTGAGGGGGTTCTGTGTATGCACTAGGCTGTTGTGGGTACTGTGGATTTTGTGCGTATACGTGTTGTGGATTTTGTGCGTATACGTGTTGTGGGTTTTGTGCGTATACCTGTTCCGGGTATACCGGCGGCGAACCTTGATATTGCTTGGGGAGAGTCAGTAACGTCCTTCGCAAGAGATGAAGGGAGAGAGAAAACCTACTTTGTTGTTGTCCATGGCCAATGACGGAAAGCAGTCCTCCACGAAGTAGGAGGAGGGCTTTCGGAACAGGGCGAGAATGACTTGGGGAAAAACTTGAGCTCACAAGCGGGTCAATTTATACCACCAGAGCACGATGCGACGTATTTGTTCAAAGCGCTGGAGGCAAAGAAGTCCGCGTCAGCAAGACGAAAGCGATTGTGGCTGTGCGGAACACAGAACCGAGGCTCTACTCTGCGCTCCTCTGTGTCTTTACTGGTATCGCACGTTCAATAGGGTACTGCACTTGCTTCCCGTGGCCGGTTTCTTTATTCACCGAGTCAGCCGCCCCTTTTCTCCCAGGAGCCTTCTGGTATTTCTGGTATATACAGTACAGTTCGCGGCTGCAGGATCTGCTGTGCGCTCCCCAAGGAGCTGACACTGGGCTGTGACCCCCAATCGAGGCGGCAACCACCACCATCCAGCCATGCACAATCCCCAATCAAAACCGCCCATCCTCGCCCCTGGCGATGAGCCCTCGGGATGCTGTCCCTCCTCGACTCGATACGCTGTGCGTCCACCGGTGCCCAAAGACAGAGCTCCTCGACGAACTTTGCAGCATTTGCAGACTCTTGCTACGGTGTCGCTCTGCCTTTCGGCCTGACCCCCCCGACCGACGATCGAGGGCGTGGGCGGCGCAGCAATTACATCACCGCCTAGAGTTCCTGTTTTATCAGCTCCTGTCGGTCAGCAAAGCCGCCTGCTCCAAAACTCCAAAACCCCCAACCGCCTCTTCTGACGGATATTCCTCTCTGATCCATGTCGCTCTTTCCTACAGCCTCCCTATCGTTTCTGTGATTCCTCAGTCTCAAGCACCATAGGTATCCGGCCATCGATTCCCGTTTGGCGTTGCATCATCTCATCGCTCTCGGCTCCGCGCATTGCATAAGGCTGCCCAGCACCAATTGCGACACGCTATTAGCGGTCGCATTTACCTACGAATCGGATCATGCCTCCCATTTTTACGAGCTTGCGCGATAATATCAAACCACTCGAGCACTCCCCCGATGTACTGTCCCGAATCTCCAACCTATTGCACCAACCCAGACCTCAACATCCCGCACATCACAGGAACGGTGCGCCAACCACCGCGCCAGCTCTCACGAAGCTAGAGCAGCTTCTAAAGCGACAGGATAACGGACAGGCTGCCGTGATACCAAGCGCATACCAAGATAATAACGCCGGGCCATCTCCTGGATCTGTTGTTGGCATCGTTCTTGGATCGCTCTTTGGGTTCCTACTCATACTCTGGCTTATCTGGACGTGCTCTACTGTGAACAGAACGATTGCCACCGAGCGGGTTATCCATGATCGGAGGCCTTTGCACTCGCGAAGAGTGGAAGAAGTGGTTGAGATACAGCGACCACCACGGAGGCCGGAGAGAGTTTACGTAGAGTCGAGAATAGACTCTCTCGTTGATAGCAGCAGCGACGACGCTATAGAGGAGACAGTAAGAATTCACAGGGAGAATCGACCGAGGAGCGGGATTAGATATGTTAATCCTGATCTCCCTGCTGGTGGAAATGGCCATGTTGAAGAGGTTTTCGTCAGGAAGGGGGCTGGATCGAGAAGGTCGCGGAGATGAAGCGCATCGATAAACTGGGGCGCTCTTCAACTGGATCTACCATGTTGGCACCCAATTACCCATTCGCCGTTCGAAGTTCACAACCCCCAGCGGTTTACTATGAACTCGTGGCTCCGGGGCGTGCTGCACCCGACCTTGTTCCAGACGAATCGCGGCATCGATAAAGCGATAGAAGCGTTCGAAATATCGTAACATCACAGGGATTCGCTTTCCTTATCTTATCCACTACCCTCAAGGAATGTTTCGTTTCAGAGCCTCCGCAGCGTGACATGTTTGATACGTGGCAATGAATTTCCTATATCTCCTTCCTTCTCTCACAATGGCGCGGAGGGCGGACGGGTTCAAGGAGGGGTTTTCAACGTTCGGACTCGGTGTTTTTCGGGTATTAACTCAGTGACCCCTATCGGATGATGTAATGATACCATAAATCATGACCCGGGTTGGCTCCTGGACCTGATCCCACCTGCAGGAATTACTACAATCATAGGGGAATATACATTTAACAGGAAAAAAAAAAATATTTCTTTTCCCTGCCGCCTCACAGATCGTAAATTCGCTCCTAAGCAGAAGGGATTGGCCACTCCCCCTTGGCTCCAAACAACACAGCAGCCTTCCCCCGCCACACAATCCTAAAGTAGCGCAAAGAGAAGAAAAACCAGAAGAGCTGCAATCATGGAAGGACGAGAACGAAACCAGCTTCCTATAGCGCCAAGAAAAGAGCTGCCGAGCCAGGTATGTTAGGAAGCCCAGCGTGTCCACATCAAAAGAGCCAAATCAAACCAGGCTAACTCCTTTCCCCCCGAGGCAGGCTTACCTTCCTTTCCCTTTTCTCATTTCTCGAGTTTCGGAAGGGAAAGGATCGAGACCTGGAGCTAATAAGTAGGTGAGAGCCAGCTAGGGCTAGTCAAAGCCTGGAGGCCACACATTGCGCCGGGCCTTTCTTCCAAGGTCTTTCTTCTGCGGTAGCAGCGGCATATTCCTGGTCAGGATGGGTGATTGTGGATCCCTTCCCGGCCTTCGGGTGTCCACGACCTACTTCCCCCTCCCCCCCCTTTTTTTTTTTTGAGGGGGAGGGTGAGTCGTGCTTTATAGAGTGGGTTCGTGAGAGCCGAGGATAATAGACTCTAGGTGTGGGTCTTGTTTTGTTCTGTGAAAATAACCGGCACAACTAACTGAGGGAACAGGAGGGGTGAGGCCGCCGAAGACCAGAGGGCTGTGAGGACTGGATGGACGGATGAGTTGGTCTGGCGAGAGTGGATACACAGTTCCCTCCTTTTAGGAAGGCAGTGTGGCGACTCCTACTCCACCCCACTCTACTCAAGGCAAATAGGCATCCCAAGCCCGCCCAGAACAACCGACGAACCCCCCCTCCCCCAACTAACCAGAGTCCCCTTAAGACCTCCACCCACCTACCCTCTCTTTGGCTTATCAGGTCCCCATCAGCTATTAGGGTCCAGGCCCAGCTCAACTGCAGTTTATCCCAAGATATCGAGCGTGTGTTACAGTTGAATTAGCTGGCAAAGAGAAAGGGAAAAAGAATTTCTTTTATCAGTTCTAGCTAAGTAGGCTTAAAGTCAGACAGAGAAAGATAAAGAGGCAGCAGACTAGTTCGCTCTGTGAGATGCAGGGATCTCTTGTGGTTTTTTGCAGAGTTGGGAAAGTGCCCGTATTCGTGCGGTTTTGCGCATTGCTTTACGGGACAACGGGCAGTGCGTGAGGCGTGCGTGCGGTGTTTCTGTCGAGTCTAATTTCCACTGTAAACCATCTCATGTTTCTTGCGGAGATGGACTGCTGGATTGGGGGATTGGTGCCGAGCGAGCGTTTCTGCAGCGGTGTTGTCTGCTCGGGCCTTGGGGCGAAAGGCTAGTTAGCTGGAGGGCGACAGGCATGCTGTGCTTTATTTGCAGACAGATACGTACTAACTCTGGTTCTGGGGAGGGCGATGAATGGATGGAGGGGAGGCTGTCGCACGACCGGTTGACTAGTCGAGCAGGAGCACGCGGAGGTATTTTTGGAGTTGAAAGAAGGGGAGGTGCTGCCAGTCAGACAAGCAACTGCAACTTGGCACTGTATCCAGTTATCCAACCCTCAAAGCGCAAGGCCGTTTCACGCCACGCTACGCCGTGCCACGTACAGTGTGTTCTTTATGCACCAGACTGACCACAGCGCGAATCACTCACGAGGAGAGAAGCCAGAGAAAGTTCTGTTCCCTCCACTGGACGGACGTTCCGAGTCGCGCCGCTTTCCGGCGTCTTGGGCTGAAATGCACCGATTGGCCCTGTCGTCTGCCGGGCTGGGATCCGGGGAGTTTTTGCGGGGGCAGCGATGGGGCAGCGATGGGGCAGCGAGCGATGGGGGCGGCTGTCCGACCCGACAGAGACGCTTGGCAGGGCTTGGCAGGGCTTGGCCGAAGGGGACGGTGGACAGCGTAACTGCGATGGGAATGGGAGCAGGCGCAAGTCGATGGAGCAGCCTCTGTGCGAGGAGTTGCTGTGCTAAGTATCGCTATCCCAACGCGCTGCGGCCGGTGTCCGGAAAAGCTTAGCATGGAGTGCGGTTTTCGCGGCGCCGATCATGTCAATGAGAAACCTCCAGCGCCGTCTGGGTTCATGCGCTGGGGCTGTCTGGCCATTGGCCTGGCTGGCACTCTGTCATGCTGCGCCGACTCCGGTCGTGGCACACGTACAATACTGTGCTCTGTACTTTGTACGTGGGGAAGCACCACTGGGACACAAGGCTGCGTCGCTGAGACAATGAAGCTCCCAGCCAGCGCAATACCGCCCCGCCACTGCACAAGCACTCGTACTGGAGCGTCTCTTTCAGCCGTGCGATCCAGTGCCCACTCAGCCGCCTTCGCACTCTCCCACTTGCGCCAGGGCTGTCCCTGCCCTTATCGACGGCCCGACTCTCAACCCTCTCACGGATCTCCGTCTCCCGCCGATACACCTATCTATTCTATGCCCCGTCAGCCTGCCCGCCTGCCTGCCACCTGCCCAGACTTTGCACACATTACTCTCTAGGTAAACCCCGGTAACGCGTAGGGTGCAGCGTGATTGAAAGGAGGGCTGTTGCCCAGGAGCTTCCAGCGAGTGTCGTTTTATTCCCTTCTTCCCCCCCCCCCCGCCACCACCACTACCCAAAACACAAAACGCACTTTCCTTTCAAAGAGATAAAAACCCTTATACTACGCATACTATGCAGCCGGACGCAGTCTCCAGAGTCCCGTTTTCCGGTTATAAGAGGAGCGGCGCCTGCTGATGCTGCCGCCCCCCTCCCAGCCCGTTCCCAGCAAGTCGGTGAAGTCTGCTGTGGAGGCAATCGCGAGTGCCTCTGTAGGACCGATCGAGGCGGTTTGGCGTTGCTTTTTCCTGGTGACGATTCCACGGAACACGCACGGTGCGCAAGGCGGAATCCGGTTGGGGCGCCACTGGCGCAAAAGTTTGGTCGGGGAACCCCCCACGTCCAGCCCACAAAACCTGTGATGCCATCATCGGCTCACCAGCGCTGAGCGACAACTCCACGCCCTCGTTCGTTCCCTCTGCGGAGGCGGGCGAGCTAGCTATCGAGTGCGTCGATTTTCACGATGCTGGGCCGGCGGCTCTACTCAGATGTCCCTCCGCCGGCGCGGACGTCTCTGGAGGACCATCCGACTCTGCTGGTGACTTACTGGTGTTCCATCTTCGCCCTAGTTACTATCTTCATCCGCCTAGCCGGCCGCTATGTGCGCACCGAGCAGCTCCTCCGCGAAGACAAGATCATGGCGCTCAGTATACTCCCACTGATGGCGCGACTGGCTCTGGTGCATATCGTTCTAATTTATGGGACGAACAATGCCATCACTAACGGGTTGAAGCCGGCTCAGATACACAAGAGGGAGATTGGGAGTGGGCTAGTGCTATTGTCGCGGATAATGTATGCTGCTTTGTGAGTTGTACCTGCAGCCTCCCGGCCAAGCAGCCACCATGACGCTCTTTGTTATTGACGGGCATTGATTTTCAGTCTCTGGGTCGAGAAGTTTACCATCACTGAATTCCTTGCGCGCCTTACAAAACAGTATTGGAAAAAATCGTTTGGAACAGGGCTCCGGGTCACAAAATGGACGCTACTAGCTACCTTCATCTTGGTGATTATCGGGACAATTGCAGAATGTCAGCCCTTCCCGCACTACTGGCAAGTCGTGCCCGATCCAGGCCCGCGATGTCGACAAGGCTATGTGCAACTCCTAACCATGGGAGTCTGTAACGTTATCACCGATCTCCTTCTCGTCTTCTTTCCCATTCCCATTATCCTCACCTCACATATGCCTGTTAAACGGTTAGTTCTATTTTTCCCAATCGTTCGGCCACGATGTTGAGTGGCAACTAACCGGCTAAACAGAAAGGTCCGCTTAACTCTTCTCTTTGCCCTCTCGCTCATCCCCGCAGGCATCACACTGTATCGGATCCCCGCTATCATCGAGCGGAAGGGTGTTCAACAGTATCGCACTCTATGGGCTTCCATAGAGGTTCTAGCCGCCGCCGCCGTTGCAAATGCCCTAGTGCTCGGCTCCTTTGTCCGAGATCGAGGCCCAAAGAAGGCGAAATACAAGTTCGGCTCCACCAATACGGAAAGCTCTGAATGGCCCTCGCCTCGGAGAGGGACAGCTGCCACCGCAATCTGGGGTAGCGACGAGGATCTGGTACGGGACATGGGGCTGTGTATCGATCCTGACTTCCGCGCCATGGAAGCGGCATATACGGCTAGACCAGCACCTACGGCATTTCCTCCTTCCAATTCGATAGATCCTAATTCCCCCGGCTGGTCGTTCCCTACTTCAAACTTCCCTACCCCAAACCTCCTTACTTCAAACGACGGCGAGAGCGACATCGGTCCCAAAGCCTCGCCCTCCCGAAGTCCAGAAATGTCGGCGGCTACTCCAAGGCGGGTGTCGTTTCTTGACGTTGGAGGACTGTTAGACAATCATAACCGGCGGAAGGACAGCACTTCCACTACAGCCAACAACAAACCTCACCACAACCCCTCCCCACTAGCCACAACAGCCCCTGCCCTGATCCCCCAAGATGTGAGCGGTATCCTACCACCTAATAATGGAAAATCATCGGACAATCAAAAATACCCGAAAAGGCGACTGCAACCGGAAATATTTTCTCAACCTCTATATAACTCTCCCACTCCCGGCGAGTCGCAGCATAGTGCGGTACCGAGCTTGATATCGGCTAGGTCAGGCACCGTTCAGTCGCTGCGAGACGCTGGAGGTCTACTTCGTGATTAATTTTATTCTATAGCGAGGATTTCCTGGGACCTTGGACTTGTATACTGACTTCTTGAAATGTAAGCGCGGCGTTCGTGGGGTGTCATTCTCGTTGGCCTCATATATCCTCGTCACGCGAGAGGCAATAAGACCGGACTAGTTATTCTCTTTCTTTTGATTTCATAGAGCGATGGACGGATGAGTGAGCTTCGGCGTAATAATGTCCGTCATTTGCGCTTAGGAGGTGGCGGACGAATATGAATGGTTTCGTGTGTAAGATAGAGACTCTCCCGTCTGTCAGTTGGTTCTGGGGTTGGGGATTCGATCGTTGGTTGTCGGTGGAAATGCTATTGATACCCCAAAGAGTATATGCGCAAATTGGACGTGATCTACATACAAATGGTGTATCCCCGTAGATGGTACCCTTAGGGATGGTGGCAGCCCGTAAGGCGATGGTGCGTGGGGCAGAAAAGAAGTGAAGATGTGAAGACGTGAAGATGCCAGGTTGATGGTCAGGGGCGCGGCTACCAAGGAAATGCCAAGCCCGCTCCGAAAACACCATCGCAGTCTCTCTATTCCACTCCGTACAAAGTACCAGCCCCCCAACGGCAAAATAGGCCGTGGAACTAATGGCTTGTCGGGGTCTCCAGGACACGTTGATGCCGTTTCTATACCCATGGGCTGGGAGATGGGGAAGGGGTTTTTTGGGATACCGGAGGATGGGGACCTTGGTGGATCAGTCTGCTGGAGATGCCCACCCAACTCCTGACGGCTCGAGCGACCACGACGTCTTGAAGACACTGTTGCCGTCAACACACTTCAATCCCTCACCCGATGATTACGCTCTAACCCCCTTCACTGACCGCTGCACCCTCACCCTCCACTCCGGCTCTGGTGGGCATGGCTGCATCTCCTTCCTACGCGAGAAATATATCAGCGATGGGCCTGCGAATGGCGGCGATGGTGGCAGTGGTGGGAGCGTCTTCATCCAAGCAGTGCGCGGCGAGACTTCATTGCACAAGCTTGCGCGACGGGGCATACTAAAAGCTGGCAGGGGGAAGAGCGGGCAGGGGAAGGCCAAAGGGGGTGAGAGGGGAGAGGACTTGCTTGTGCAGGTGCCAGTCGGAACGGTAGTGAGAGAGGTGGAGCGGTGGGATCCAGTGGCAGAGGAGGAGGAGCGGGCGAAGATTGCTGCTGGCGCTAGTGAGAGTGGTGGTGGCGGTGGGGGATTATGGAGGAGGGACAAGTGGGCATTGTATCCCGGCGGTGTTCCCGGCGGGATCGCATCCATGGAGTTTCCATCACTGCCCCGGATACGGAGATCGCAACTGGCTCTATCCCAACCCCAAGCTCCCATTCGACTAGACCTGTCAGATGCGATGGAATCCCCAATCTTGCTCGCAGCCGGTGCGATGGGGGGGTTGGGAAACCCCCATTTCGTCTCGAAATCTATACCCCGCCCTAAATTCGCAACCAAAGGTGACCATGGTATGCGGATTACCCTCGAACTCGAACTCAAACTCCTTGCGGACGTGGGGCTCGTTGGACTCCCCAACGCAGGAAAGAGTACACTCCTCCGCTCCTTAACCCGCAGCCGTGCGCGCGTTGGCAACTGGGAATTCACGACACTGCAGCCGAATATTGGGACCGTAATACTGGATAATAATCAAGGCCGGCCAAAGATACTTCGAGGAGACAAGAGTGAAATGACGAGATTCACGATTGCGGATATCCCGGGACTAGTGGCGGGTGCGCACCTTGATCGAGGACTAGGATTAGGATTTCTGCGACATGTAGAGAGGGCCGGGGTGCTAGCATTTGTGGTGGATCTTGGTGCGGGGGATGCAGTGGAGGCTGTAGAAGGGTTGTGGAAGGAAGTGAGGGTGTACGAGCAGATGAGGAGCGTGGAGGAAAAGCAAGAGAGGGAGGAAGCCGCAGTGACATGGAAACCAATATCAGAGAGAGCAGCGGAGTGGCATATGGTTATCGACGACGGAAGGCCAAGAAAGCAGCAGCAGCAGCAGCAGCACAACGAAGTCCCAACCATATCACAGAAGCCATGGTTTATAGTAGGCACCAAAGCGGACCTTCCAGGCGCAAAGGAGAATTTCGAGAGGCTGAGGGAGTGGCTGGCCGAGAGGGGGGGGGTTGTCGGGGTCTTTCCAGTTTGTGCGCTCAAGGGGGAGGGAGTGGACCGGGTGGTGGACTGGGTGGCTGGGAGTTTGGAGAGAGAGAGAGAGAGAGATGGATAGTTGAAGTCTTATCCGTCTGTGTTGTATGCATGCATGTATATATATGTATGTGTATGTATGTATATATGTACGCACAGTATTGTACCCACATGACCCAAAATATCCAAGAGCGCTTCTTTCATTTTTTTTTTTTTTCCTCTTCCCTTTTTATATATATATCGATACTTCCACTTCCGCACCACCACCCCCTCACACCCCATCCCATCTCATTATCTTTTTTTCACCCGGTTATTACATACACCCTTATTGATCTTAATTTTAATTTTAATTTTTTTGTTTTTCAATTCTAGTTTTATTATTTCATATACATATATATGCTTATCAACATATTTTACATATTATATCCCGACACCTCTACCGCCAATATAGAGTTTGACAGTGTAGATATTATATTTATATATATATATATATGTATACAGGTGTAAGTGTCCTCACCCTAGCTTTTTTTTTATTAATTTTTATTATTATTTACCACCTTTCTAATTTAGTTTAATTAATTAAATTAATAAATAATTAATACAGATAAATAAATAAATAAACCCACCCCCACCCCCATAATGACTTAATTAACTCGATTAGGTAGGCGGTGGTCTTTTTTGTGCATGATTATGTATTTATTTATTTATGTTGTATATGTATATATATATATATATATATATATGTGAGGGTATATGTGTGTATATTATAATACAAATACATATATTTATATATATATTGCGCACTGCGGGGTTTGGTTGGGGGTTGGGGGTTGGGGGTTGGGGGTCGGGTTGGGGTTGAGGCTGTGGTATTTTTTTTGGGGGCATTTGGTGTTGCTGTTGTTGTTGTTGTTGTTGTTGTGGATAACATCTCGTCAACCGTGGATTTGGGGATTAGCAGATACGTATATTGTAGCCTTGTACCCGCTCTCTCTCTCTTTCTTGGCCCCCTGGCGGGAGAATTAAGAACCCCGAGTTTTTTTTTATTTTAATTTTTTTAATTTTTAATTACAAAGGAGTTTTATTAGCTGGCTGTCTGGGTGGATCCATCCGATCGACGAACACCAGCCGCCTTGTTCCCCCCAGTCTATTTCGTCTCATCCGCGCCGTGTCTGTCTCTGTCGTCGTGGTGGAGGCGCCGGTTGGTGAAACATCATCTCCATCCAACTCAGCTGACGCCTGGGATTAGATCTGATCGGGGGATCTACGTTTTCGTTTATCTGGCCCGAGGGCGCGGGTTGGACAGCCTCAGCCAAAGTCTGTCATCTGTATGGAACGAACATTCAGTTGCTTGCAACGTCGCCACTGTATGAGGGGGAGAGAATGGGCTGTCCCTTTATCTTTTATTTTTTAGGTTTATGCAGATTATCCTCTTCCGCCCGCGATTTACTCAAGGAAAAGAAACGTCAAACCGAGAAAAATAAAAATAAATAATGGGGGCATGGGTGCATATGTTCCCGTTGCGCAACAGCTACCAGGACATTGTACTGAAAATGCCAAAGAAAGTAAGAAACGGGCGCAATGAACAAAGGGAATAATCAGGTATAAGCCTGACGGGGCTTCTCGTCGAAAACTACCAGAGTTGAGCAGAGAGAACGATGGGGTAACCGAAAAGAGAGTGTAAGCAGCAATAGCCAGCCTCCTCCTCCAGACCAAAAGCCACCCGTCAGCCACCTAGCCGCTCGCCTGGCTACCAGGTAAGCACTTGCGTTACACATATCTTCCATAATCGCGTAGGAATCTAAAGTTATTGGTCAGTTTGGATTTTCGGCACTTAGTCGTTGAGGCTGGGGGTTTGGGAGTGTGGTTTCGGAGTTTAGGCAGAGGCTGAGTCGCAGACCTCGACCTAGGGGGGGGTGGACGGGAGGGAGTAAGGGATGAAGTAATGCAAGGATTAAGAATTATCGCTGGGGTTTTTTCTCGGCCTCGGTATTGGTAGCTGGACAACGGAGACTTACAAAGATAGGTGGTCTGCAAGCTTGAACCCCGGGAGTTCCGACGCCTCGCGGAGGCTGCGGACTGCGTCTTCGAAGTAGGGGAGGGATTGGGGGCGGTACGAAACGTTGCCGAGTTTGATGTTGGCTTCTGCACTCTGGAACAACACGGCTCTTTAGATGACCAGAAGGGAAAGCGAGCAGGCTGAGGAACCGAGCGGGTTTGAGAGCTTCCCTTTGTGGGGGCAAACTCACCATAACAAGTAAACTCCCGGTTAGTCTCCCCGTTCTCCTCGCAGTGCCCACAGCCCTCCTTAGAAAATCCGTAGTAGATATTAGGAGCGCTCGAGCTTCAACGTAATCTGGGTTATGGCGGAGACGCTCCGCCTCGGCCTCATCATCACTGTTGCTGCCACTAGAGAGGGAGCCTTCCGTAGCTTGGATTCGGTCTAGATGTTTTCTGGCTTTGAAGAGCCAGGCGATTCCTAGGCCTACAGTGTGTTAGAATGTTTGTTTGCGTAGGGAGTCGGAGTGAAATTGGGGTGAAGTGAGGAATGTGCGTAGTTGTGTACCCTTTAGTGCAGCCAGATTCTCGGCGTGGCATTGAAGAATGTGGATCCATTGCCTCTCGCACCACGCGGCTACCTCCTTCACTACTGGGGTGGTGGCGCTGGTCCTTTGGGTAAATCTCTGTAGGCTCTCAACTACCCAGACCTGCTCATCCAGGCGCGCGGGTGTGAGCATGAGTTGGCTCCGGTCAATGTAGCTCGCTGCCGCGCGGGCATGCTGCTCGTATTGATGTAGTGAACCTGGGGTGGCGTTGTTGATTTGCGAGATGGTGGTTTTAGCAGTCGTAAGGAAGGGTTCGAGATTTTCCATGGTTATTTTCGGTTTGCTGAAGACTTCTAAGGACGCGTTTTTATGTCTGATTTTGCTTGTGGTGGAAAAACCAAGAAGGAGAATACTTGGGGGGATATATATGCATTTTTGGAGTCCAAAGCCTTGCCTGAGGGCTAAACAATACCACCGCGGACGAGGGAAGGTGTAGGAGTTGGGGAGGTTGTCAACCCTCTCGGATTTACTCCGCCGGGCAAGGATCTGATTCATCGTAGGCTTGAGGCTATATCCATTAGGCAACGGCAACAAATGGAATACCGAGGACTGTTATTGACGGGTATTCCGATTAGAGCTGAGGCTCATTTGGAAGCCAAGGGTATCAGAGGGGCAGAGAAAATAAGCCATGATGCACAGGAACGCATTATGGCGTTGATGTAATAGGAGTCTCAGTGGTACGTCAGTTACTCTGTGCCGTAACTGGTCGGCCGCGGTTTCCCAAAAGGGCAAGAAACGGGGTGAACGATAACGGAGCCACAAATGTATCCGCCGACTCTCGACTTTGACGTGGTTGTAATTCAATCCCATCTTCACCACAGGGCTGGGTGCTTAGTGCTTAGTAAGAGTGCATTCCCAACAGCTTGGAGGGCGTGAACTAGGGTTCGGATGTAAAACGGTGATGGCTATGACGATGGTGTGGGGTGGGGTGGCGGGTCCTAGTTACTGCTGGACCACATCGACCAGCTAGCCGTTCGGTAGCTATGTAAATCTAGGGTGAATACCCGGGCCTTAGCTTTCATTCTGGTTGCTAACTGTTGTTAGTGGCTAACTGGGTAACTGACTGGTTTACCTCTGAAGACATTTCGGCTGAACCATGACATAAAAGATTTAGTTACTAGAGCTCTCTGTAGCTCCTTCGGGACGGTTAATTGGAGCTGAATTGACGACGGAGATAGTTAGTTAAGCTTTCCTGTTGGTTTGTAGATTGATTAGGGTCCGAGCTGATGAGATAGAGTTTTGTGGGTGACTAAATGGAGGAGTATTTAGGGCTTGACGCTGGGGGCGGCATTTGTAAGTGGGATATATGTGTAGCTAGTCTACCTGGATCGTAGGTGTCCGCCGACCTGTTTCCTTAGATTGCTCTTCACGTCCACAGCTAACCACCGACTCTCCTTGGTTGGGTGGACGCATTGCGTAAGGCAGACCGAATGGTGACGCTTTGAGGGCTGAAGTTGAACGTTGCCCCGAGGGGGGAGGTATTAGATGGACGACGAGGCCCCTCACGGGGTGCCGCCCTTGCCCGGACTGTCCGGAGCAGCCTTGGCGCTCGGAACATGAGCAGAGTCATAGTCATTTACCCACATATTTTGACATGTATCTTCCAGAGGGACTTGCCAATGGGGGTCCTGGACAAGCCGCGCGGTGAAGCCCCCCCCCCGCCTCTGTGCAAGTGGAGTGGGGAGAGAGGGAAAGGGGTCTAGTGGCTCGCTACCTTGGCTGAGCCCCTGGAGTCTGTACTGGCCGTGAGGTGGCAATGTGCAGTGCAGTGTGGTATAGTGTGTGGAGCACAGAGCACAGAGCACAGAGCACTGAGCACAGCGTATAGAACGAGAGACAGATGGGCTAGCTAGTATGGCGTAGCGGGCACTGGGTGGCTAGGGTTTGCTGGGAGTAGGGTTGTGCGCAAGGCGGTTTGGCAGTCCCAGCGCGGCCGCACACAGCACACAGCACCGCACACAGCAACGCCCACCACCAACATGCACAACCCCACACTCTCTAGGCGCAGAAACAACGGGGTGCGTTAGAGCCGGAAGAGTCGTCCAGGAGCAAGCGATCGCCGTCGCTTGCTCCACTGCCAGCCCCTCCTAGCGACTGAGCCTCTTGGTCTCCACGCGAGCACTGGTCGGCAGTCGTACCGAACCAGTTCCTCGGGCAGGACGGCGATGCAGCACGAGCCCTGCACAGCAGCCCTACGTAATGTGTTGGTTTCTGGCAGAGACCAATTGCCCACTTGGGCCGCGGCAGGTGTCGGAGCGCGTCTTTACGCAAAAGCCACCTCCATGGGGCTCATACGCCATTACGAGCTGCCGACCTGATTGGTTTCAACCCCTCTGGTTGGCAGCTCCCTGTGAGCTGCGAGCGCCTCGCTGGGGGGTTGAGCGTAGCACAGGTGTCTGTCTGAATCGCCCTGGGTTGCATGCTGGCGCTGTCCCAATTTGGCTTGATCTTTCTACGTGAGTGGGCAAGCGGCCGCACCTCTTCCACTCCACTCCTGCAAACAAAACAAGATCGTGCATATCGCAACGTAGATGGAAACGCGCACTCAACTCCCCGCCGCGGGCCTGGCGGGATGGTCGGAACGGTTCTCTTGGGCTCCTGCACGCAGGGCGGGGCTGTCGTTGCAGCGCCGAGGAGCTACTTGGATAATGCGTCCTGGTTGGGGGGCTGATTCAGCGTGTCTATCGCTGTGCGCCAGCTCTTCTCTTAGAAGATTCCTGCATGCATTCTTTGCTGTGAACGACGTGGTGTTCTTGCACGTACCCAGAGTGACCAGGTCCGAGAGTGATCTGCGGAACGGAATGGCTTCCGGATCCGGTTGTGGGGGGGCCTTGGCACTAACGCTGGCCAATTCTGCTCCACTAGATTCGTCTGAAATACTTCCGAACCGGGGCGGGGAGCATTTCCCTGGCACGGACGGGGATAGTACCCTCGTCAGTGCCCTGGTAGTCTGTATGGTCTATGCATATTGTGAGGTTCCAGAAGCTGCGGAGAGTCTCGCAAATGAGCCATCATGACGCATCGCCAACAATGGTCCGGGAGTGTCGTTCTTCCCCAATTGGTTCGCCGGGGTCTCACTCAGAACAGGGCCCTGGACTGCGGTGGTGCAAAGTCACCACTGAGAGCTAAGTCTCTAGCCTGAGTACCATCCACCATCCGTGACAGAGAACCGGGATCCCCGACCGGAGATATAGACTGTATAGGTACTGTATCGGTGCTACGCCGCGCTGATGCCGTTGAGGGCGGGTAGAGTGGTGCGGAAACGCAGAACGTCGCATGCGGGTGCCCCCTAACAACATTGACATTCTGCTTAGACTTCTAGCCGGGAGAATGATTCACAGCCGTGGGCCAGGGCCCTGGGAGCGGCTATTGATCGATAGATCGGCGTGGAGCCGCCTGGAATGGGTAGACAGACGGGATGGCGCAGTATCCGGAAGACGCACATATACCGGTATTGCTCTTCCTCGATGTCCATTGGCATGAAACATCCCCGTCTCGGGACCCAACTAGCTATCCTCTACATTTCCGGATGTCTGGCCGGCAGGGCGTCTGCGTGCCGCAAGTAACTACGTGATATGCATCTTGCGCCACTTACGTTTTTCCTTCTTATATCGATCCTGATTATAAAGGGCCTAGTTTGGGAATGGCCTGTTGGCGCTGATGTGCATTGGGTCAGGGTTGAGTCAGTGTGGAGAGGGTTTCCCGAAAGCGTTGCGAGCGAACTTGGGAGGTTTGGGAATGAGAGCTGCTGGTGCCCTTTTGGTGCCCTTTTGGTGCCCTTTCGGTGACTCTTCTGAGGTCAGATTAGATTATTCATGCGAGATTTTGAACCTTGGGCTTGGGTGGATTTGATGTTCACCGCCCCCAAAATTTTGCTTCGGGACTTCGGGCTTGCCGCTTGGGGGGACTGTTGGTAGAGGTTTTGCGGAGGATGTGGCGACTGGGGAGCCTCGGGAGGTCTGTAGGGCTGAGGAGAATTTTGTTGGGTGGGGTACAGTCAATATTGCGATACAATTATGGAGTGTATTTGGACGTAGTGCAGAGTTGTGTGACGCGATTGGTTGGGGTAGCTTAGGTGATCAGGACTGCGAATCTGTGGGGACATGGTGTTGCGCACTAGGACTTACTCGCCACATACATGCCCAAGAAGTACATGCTGTTTGGCACAGTGCAATGTGATGTATGGAATAACACACTGTACCACAAGGGCCTAGGCAAGCTGAAGTGGGGATTACTTGGGTACGCAGCTGAGTCTTTTGTGCTTCCTGCAAATGAGGTTGCATATTCGCTGATGAGTTGAGAGATATATGCCTTGGGATCTCACTAAACCGACGTGCGGCATTCGAGTCATAGCCCCTTGCCTCTCTACTGTGTAAATATACTCTCTAACCGTGCGGGCGACATCTCTATGAGATAGGGGAGGGGTTGGTGTCCTATCTCAGCTTGTCTGGGAATAGAACTCGGGGAGGGATATCCCCTCTCCCCTGGGCGGAGACCCTAGCTTGCCTAGGACAGAGGCAAGGCGGGGGGGTAAAATTTCGTGTTTTCGCCTCTAGGAAAGTCGCCCGCTATTCAAGGACGTGGAAACGGGGGAGTCGCCCAGCGTCTTCTGAAAGCAGTGGAGCAAATTAAACATGTGGGCTTGGAGTGTGATACTATGGGGCCTGAAACGAGCAGGTATGACAGGTTTGCGCGGTCTCTGTAGGGGGAAGTCGTAGGCTTCCCCCCATAGAGTGGGTTCTTATCGGTAGGAACCACCGAGGATACTGTTATTGCCACGGTGGTGGAGATGTAGGGCATCTATGGCGCTTGTGAGATTGTTGGGCTTGTCTTTAATATACGGATATTGAGATACTATGGGGAGCTGTGAGGCTGTAGCTGTGCTCTGGGGTGAGCTGGTTACTCCCTCCGCTGCCGACGCGTATAGGTGCTTGCGCGTGGGGTGCTGGTTATGGGGACTGATTTCGGTGATAATGTGTCCCTAGCTCGCCTTGGAACGATAGTGCGTCTAATTTGTAGCGGATGTTACCATTCGAGGGCCATTCGGTCTTGAGGTCCTAATCGCACCTCCGATGGAGGCACTTCGGCGTCAGCGCACGCAGGTTGCGTAGTGGGCAGATCTACGCGGGACGTTGTTATCGTTTTTTTGGAGATTCGGGAGGTGGTGATGGTGCGTGACTTAACATCTTCTGGTTTTGCTGGAGTGATTGGAATACGTTCAGTCCTCGTCCTCGTTTAGGGTCTGTTAAAGGAGGTAAGAAAGGGAATAAAGACTCAGGAGTAAGTGGGTGTTGTCGAGTTTAGACTAGTAAGGTCAATTTATTCTTAAAATTTCCAAACTCGACTGTAGCGGGTCTGCTCTAAACGCCAGAGAAACGAAATCCCCCCACGATAATTAGCATAAACGTACTATACCTACACGCCTTGATCGCCATTTTAAACTAAACGCTAGTCTACTCATATGGTCCACCGGTAGCTTGCATACCTTCCCGCGGTCTCGCTCTTCCGGATGATCTTCACCACTTGGCCTCTCCGAAGCCCTAGATACTTCGCCACAGGATCTCCGACTTGGATGCGGGGGAGTTGGCTTTCCTTCAGCCGGTACCTCTCTAACAATCTCGCCTTATCCTCCCTACTCAACAGCACATGTTTTGGCACGAGCTCGTGGTGGGTGATGTTCACCAACAGATCTTGTTCGAGGAAAGGTTCGATGACGGCTGGAAGTACCGTAGGGATGATTTTGAGGGCTGATGGGGTTATAGAGGACGGGGTAATGATGATGCCGGTCATGAAGTTGTTGTCGGCGATGGTATGGGCAAAGGCGCGCAACTGTTTGATGCCGATGCTCTGCTCGCCGGCGAACTCGACCCAGATGGTTCCGATTTGTGTTGGTGGGTTGGGTTGTGCGGCTGTTGGGGGGATTGAGTATTTCTGGATCATCGCTTCAGTGGGCACAGCAGAAAACTGCATCTTCTTGCGGCTGAGGTAGGTGTATTAGCGCTTGAAAAGGATCGGAAGGAATATGGAAGGTTCCACTTACTCAGGGTATCCATTCGCATCCGTATACATAGCCTTGAACTCATCCAGCGTGATACGGACTTCATCATCTGAGATTTGATAGCCCTAGAAGCAAGCGTTAGCAAGCCGGATAGGGCGACGTGTCCGTAGAGATCCCGACGGAATGTTGTGCCTTTGGGCTTGCTTACTCTATCTAGGCACATCTCCTTGACAGTACGCCATGCGCGCCATAGTCTTGTCGCTTCACGCTCAGCTTCTGCCTGCAACTTGCTTTCATTATCGGAAGGCATCTCTCGTGTGAGTTTCTCTTTTGTTGAGTCTGGTGGCGAAGGAGGTTGATGAAAATTGTTGAACTATATACCGTAAAGCGGCGGTAACTCTACAAAAAAACTTTCGTTTAAAGCCATTCGAGACCACCTGTTCAAAGTTCGATCCCTCAACCACATACCAAGGCCTTTTATTCAATTGGGAATATTAAGGTACCACAATCATGGCAGACAGGAATCCGCCATCAGCCGTGACGGTAACGACTCTGAATGCGACGGCAGCAGACAAGAGGGCCAAGCCTGAGAAGCCGGACGAAGAGGCATATAAAGCCAATCTTGCGAAGGCAGAGGAGGAGCAAACCGCCGTTCTGGAAAGACTGGTAGGCCATTTACGATTGACAAATTTAGTCGCAGTAGCAAGTTGCATATGTGGTTGTACGTCAGGTGGATCACCCGTCTCTGAGATGCTCGCAACATCAAGTGGATGGTTGAACTAGTTGAATCGCTACTTTCTTTTGCTTCCATATGTACACTTGCTAACAATGATGACTTATGTATAATAGAATTCCCTTGCAGAAAAGATCAGCATTGCACAACCAAGTAAGAATTCGCCAACCGCTCAACGCCAAGTCGAACTGCGGGCCGAGCTTGCCAAACTCCGTCTTCAGCAGCAAAGCTTTAAGGCCTCGAAGGGAAACCTACAGGAGAAGATCCGTAGTCTCGATTCTACTATCAAATCCCGCATTGCCGAACAGAATGCCGCCAAGAGCCGTATACCCTTCAAAAACGTCGAAGAAGTCGACCGGGAGATCAAGCGTTTAGAAGGGCGAGTGGAAACTGGGACTATGAAGCTCGTTGATGAGAAGAAGGCGTTGGCGGATATATCCAGCCTACGCAAGCAGAGGAAGGGCTTTGCCGGTTTTAGCGAAGCGCAGAAGGGAATTGACGATCTCAAGGCAAGAGTGAAGGAGCTCCGCAAGGGCTTGGAAGACCCAGAAGGAAAAGCGGTAAACGAGAGATATACCGTGATTTCGAAGGAGCTCGATGACATCAGGGCAGAGCAAGATGAGGCCCGCGAGAGCATTAACTCTCTCCGAGACGAGCGAGCGAAGATTAGGGCTGAGCATCAGGAAAGAACCGCCGTGGTACGCGGCCTCAAGGACGAATTTTACGCCCAGAAGAAAGCGTATGCAGACCACGAGCGCCAAGCTTACCTTGCGCGAAAGGAGCGACAGAAATTGGAACGAGAAAACTACGAGCGGGAGAGACGGAGGAAGGTTGCGGATAGGAAGCTGGAGGAGGCTAGTGAGCCGGCTTATATGGATGAGATCTTAACAGCAGAAGGTTTGATTCGGTACTTCGATCCGTCTTACGTTGAGGCAACCAAATCTTGTGGACCTAGCAAGTTTGCAGCCCAAGTGTCGAGGACTGTCGATGATCCAATTCTCACGGGCACAAAGGTTATCAAGAAAGAGGATCGGGAGGATGAGTATTTTGTTGGCACTGGAGGCAAGAAGGGTAAGAAGGGTAGGAATCGTGGAGCAGCTTCAGAGGGCACGAGGGTGGAGGGTGGTAAGTTTAGTCTTAGCATCGGCGTGTTGGAAGAATTGGCCAAGGTTCAGGTCGAGCCGCCGATGAGCCAGGCAGATGTTCCACATGTGGTAGAGAAGCTCAAGGCAAAGCGCGAACAGTGGAAAAAAGACCAAGATGAGAAGACGAAAGAGGTGAGACACCCACCAGAACATACCCGATGAAACTTTACTGCAGGTCTAATCTATTTCTTTACAGAACATTGCAAAAGCACGGAAAGAAATCGAGCGGCTCGAAGCCGACGCTCTAGAGCCATCCACCCCCCGACGGTCATTGTCCGGTGGTCATCGAAATAAGGATGGCATAAAGAAAGGGAAAGCCACCTCTGATGGTGATTTGGCGAAGGAAAGCGGAGAAAAGGCTTTAAGCATTGGCGGGGATGTAGATGACACGACACTTGATGGGAAGACTTGATGGCCTGTTTTGTTGGAAGGACCTCAAGCCCCTAGGGTACGGCTATGGTAACATGCCGATGGGAAAGCGTGAGGGCGCTTTGGAGATCTAAGTAAGGAGCCTAGATGGAACAAGGGTTTCTTTCCTAGCGCACGTTACATGTTGCATGTTAGCCCCGTGCACTTAGGTTTCTCTTTTTACCCTATGTAGCTAGCTAATTGGATGCGGGTATTAAGGTAAATCCCACTCTATGGTGTGACGACGCAACGATGAAGATGCTTAGGACTAAATTATTGGAGAGTGGCTAGTGGATGCATGTCTTAGTGAAGCCGTTGAGGATGTATGGCAGCCTAGATACCGCTGGAAAGTCGTGTTATGAAAATATTTCTGGGTGATGCGAGATACTATGGTAACTTCGTTGCCCGATTCTCGTGGGCGAGATTATTAAGAGATCCTCAAGTCGATGGTTTAGCTGGTTTATATTCAGCGGCTATCGAGTGCTAGGCGGGATTGTGACGATTGCCAGTTATCTACTCTTGTTTCGTTTGGGTGGCTTTGGGGACATATGCAGAGCTTGAATAGTTAGCTAATTCTTTCCGCCTCAGGCACCATCTATCGAGAGAGTATGCGATAATGGGGAACATTGGGGGAATCAGGAATTGATCTATGCGCACTATACATAGTACACGCTGAGTATTCCCCTCCCTGCTCGGCGGGGGGGTGCCTCATCTCCTCTGAGCCACTGCTGATTAACCCGTGGTGATCGTGGCAAGGCTCTCTGAAACAGGCTGTGCTGGATTGCCCGACTCCCAATTATACTTGACCAACGCATCGATACTGGCGGGACGTGGCATTTGCTATTTTACGGCTCGAAGTGAGGGCCGATCTTCGACGGTTCCAAATCATCAGCCTGACTTGTTGTGGCTGCTTGAGGGCTTGGTGGGGGCCATGTATGTCGTGCAGAAGAGCGAGGAGTTCCATCCTCAACCGCAAGCGGAGTCGCCGCCAACTCTAGCTCCAACACTCCACACGCGGTACATCGCCAGCGATGTAGCCCCGACAACCAGCGCGTGCAAGCGCTGCTTCGGACACATCACTACAGGAGGGCCATGACGTGGGTTTTTACGCCCTTTACAGAGGCGGCGACGCCCCGGTCCATCCCGGAAATTGATGGTGGGGGCTGCTCTCTGCGGATATTTTGATGGCGGAAAAGGCTTTGAGAGATTCCTTTTTCCTTGTCGTACCATCTACGTAATTCTCTGTTTCCTTCTTCTTACTCCATGCACGGCTGAAGAGGCTGTGGCGTGGGAATCTGGAATGACAGGTGGTGCATCATAACGACTTCTATCTCCTCCTTCCACGCTCTCATCTATCTGGGGTTGGCCCTCACGGTCCTTTCATTTGTGAGGTTATGTCTTGTTGCCTCGCCACAGGGCCTGAGAAGGGAGGGCACTGCTTGGGATCCCAGAGAGCGCGGACAGTGTGCCTTTTAAGTTCTTTGCACCCCACACCGTTGCTTTGTTGTCACTGCGCACCGTGTCTACCTGTAATAGGCTATCCTAATGCGCTGTCGCGCGCTGACCTTCAGCCATGAATGTGATGAGATTCAACTAAACATTAGTAGATAATGAGCTCGACGCTGGACTTCGAATGCCGATCTCCCCGCTGCCAGATCTGCAGCCCGACATCGAATTCGCATCCCTTTACCCTTTCTCATCAGATTCTTTGCGGACATGTTATCAAATAGCCAGAGTGCCCACTGCGGCCCACCACAAACTTACCAGATTCAAGACTGTAGCCTCTCCTATCGGTGTGGACTTTCTGGAGTTCGTAGCCGACATCTCGTGGCCGACCCGTGGAGTACGGCGGACGTAACCAGTGAGAATAATCTGGCATATCCGGGTGGTTGGCTAGGTACTATCCAATCACCGAATGAACCTGCACCCGCGGACGCACCTGTTAATGGAGAGGGTACGGCTGGGTATGTCCTATGAGCGGCTAAAGGTCCCACCAAATACTACCAGCTGATCAAGAGATGCAGTTCCGGGTTCACTACACAATCGCCAACTCGAACACGAAGTGCGAATGGTAGTGTTCCAGGTGGAGATACCGAAGTTCCCCGGGATAACAAAACTCGATTTCCCTGCGATTACCCTGGCTGCTTGGCGACATTCAGTCGTCCCCAAGATATCCCCAGACACAAGTCGTCTATTCACAAATTCCCAGGACAGCGTTATCCTTGTCCTTTGGTGGGGGATAATGACTGCTCTCGTGAGGACGGATTCCCCAGGAAAGACAAACTCGTGGCCCACCTCCGCCAGAGACATAAGGTGCCTGACCAGAGGCTTTCCGTGCCAACACAGGACGACGCTTGCCCCATCGAGGATCCCCAGGACAAGCCGACTGGCACTACTTCGTCTCGTGAGAGCCGCCCTTTGGATTTGCCTAACTCGCCAAAAGGAGTGCTGGGTCAAGTTGAGACCGACCACAATACCCGCTTAAATACGTCGGCAGGCGGAATTGCTCAGGGTCCCCACTACATGAATCCGATATCAAATCAGGCTATTTCAGACGTCAACCCTCTAGGCGCGGCCACACCCTCGCTCTCAGGCCCGGTGCAGCTACCCAGCAACACACTTGGCAGCAACACGGCCGATAACAATCATACTCGCTACCAATATTTGGAAGGGGGCTATAAGCAGGCTCCATACCTCCCAGAGACTCCAGCTTATGTGGGTGGATATGGCTCGAGGAATGCTTTGGGATTTGACCCGGGAAATATTCGCGAAAGCTTATCTAGTGCCGTGTCCCCAAATCCCTTTCAGCTATCGGGTCCCCAGACAAATGTCCACTGGAACCCCCCGGGTCCCTTTCAGCAAGAGGAAGCAGGGCCGATCCTTCACGGGATCCAGCCTCATGGAATATCCACCACAAGTATTCCCGCTTCAGCTCAACATGCTGGCCTTGCAGAGAACAGACAGTTTCAACACTCCCCTGAATACGTATCGGGCGGCCAACCTTACTGGACAGGCTACGGAGCTAGCCCAACAGTGTCGCCTTTTTCTTTGCAACAACATCAGAGCTCCCTAGAACCTCTGCCCTCGCAGCAGGCGGGCGCTCCTTCAACAATACGACTTTTACCAATCCTTGAAACGGCTTTGGACAGTGTATATCGACAACAGTCAGAAAAGGGGTACAAACAGAACCAAAGCTATCACTAAGAGCTACGCTTGGGGCGTTATTTATATGTCCTACATAAAAAAAACTAGTGGAGGGGTGTTGTGATTTTACGGCGAAGTTTTGTCTTTTTGCTTTTGTCTTTTTGTCTGTGGGCGAGGACTTGCTACAACGGCGGAACGGAACGATGTAACTTGTCACCTCGGGTTTTAGTTTCTCCAAAAAGCACTCTGTTCTCTCTTTCTGCGCCTAGTCTGTTATGCCCTCTGTGTGGGTTGTAATAGTTAATGGTTGACTGCGGGCTTGATCTCGTTCCTTTTCCACGTTTCACACAGTTTTAATATTAGTTCTGCGAACCAACCGCGTGCTACAGCCACTGGGAAGACCAGGCCGAAAGACAAGGGGGAGGATCCGCACTTGCGAGCAGAATGCGATTCTTAGTAGCTTGTAAGACGCCCAACACGCCTTGGACCCGCCCAGTGTGTCCTGAATGTCCTTCTGCGGGGTGACGTTTCACTGGGGCTCTCATGCCTCATATCGACCCCTTGGTGTTCTCCCCTGCGGGGCTGAGAAAGCAAAGCTGGGCTGGCCGTTGATGCAGCTCGCGCGGGATACCGGTACTCCCCTACCCCGTATGCACCGCACAATCTTCGGCTTGAAAGCGCCTGAAATCTGGTGCGAGGTGAGCTGGCATACGGAAAGCAGGCGTGATGGAGGGGCGTTACTGCTCCAGTCCTTCGCAGGGCGATGCAATGAACTGCACGTCACCCAGTTTCAGCCGCACAAGACTCGCCGCCCTCTCGTTTGCAAGCCTCACCTCCGCTCTCGCCCATCATCAACCACTTTGTCGCGATGACTTTTGACGCTCTGCTTGGTCGGGCGTCGGAGCGGTCGGAACTCTCTTGAACTAGAGGACGTGCAAGAGCGCTTCGAACAACGCACCACCGCCTTCTGCTGTGGCACCTGGCCCTGGACCGTGGGTGGCTCTTGAGTGGTTCTTCGGTGCAAGGCTCGATAGGAGCAAGCTGTATCGATCGTCGTCAGGCACCCGCTCTATCACGATGAGGCCGCTCGGGAGTGGCTTTCCAAGCTGATGGTCCGTCGAGAGGACCTGTGCGTCAATGTCACCGCCGGCGTGACCGCCTTTGAAGGGGCGGAGGGAAATGTCGTGGAGCCTCTCTCCAGTTTATATGTTCATACTCCGGTCGGTCGTGTTTGTTGTCAGCCCACGATTGGTCTGAAATTGCAGACGCATAGGAATATCTCGAGATGTTTACATGGGCCGTCGGCAGAGCCCACTGCCGTCCTCTGCAGCGATAAATATGAGGCGGTGGATGGCATGAAGACTAGTGTATAAGAAGGTCACGCAAAGTAACGGGAACTGGAGATAGGAGTGCAAGAAACTACGACGCTAAACGGTCTCACATTCTCACTGCAGATCATGTCGAGTTATCGGCAGCCTACCCAGCCTATCGTTGGCGGCCACGATTATAAAACGGTTCAGTGGTGAGGAGCAGTCTTCCCCTCCGCTCGCAGACACTCTAAATGCTTTGCTTACACTCTGCAGTGGCAATTGCGCCAACCAGATATCAATTCCTGTAAAATGGTGAGATATTTTCTACACTAAATAGATTGGACGGTGATGCTCACCCTGACCCGGTGCTATTAGCAACCAATGCGGAACTGACGTCTCGCCACTTCTCCGAGGTGATGCATACCAGAGTAGCAGCGCATCCAAGGTCAAAGTGGCCTGCGACCGCTGTGGCACGGAGTTTAAGCGCTCCGCCGACAAAAAACGCCACCAACTTTACTCCTGTTCGGTAAGAACGGATGCGACGGAAGGGGAGTTATACTATTGCCCCCTGCGCAGCACCGAATCCTGCGCTGAGCGCGGATATAGGCCGGACAAATTAATTGACCATCTGCGCCAAGCCCATAACTTCGAGAGGTCTAGCGGTGGTGCGCACCTATCTTACCAGAGTCAAGACCAGAGTCGGGCTACACCTCCGGAGGGGAGATTCGAGCAAATGTCGATTAGTGGAGACACCGGATCCTGGTATTCTGGACGAAGCCCCTCCCTGGGTGGGCAAGAGCAGGGTATTACCGGCGCTTCACAGCAATACACCCAGCAACAGCGCCTCTCCCCCCAACTCAACGCTCCCTACGATAGCGCCTATCATTTCGATGAGAACCTCTACGAAGATAATACCGCGGCGTCACGCTACCCTCTCCCTACACACCCGCTCGTGCTAGATAGCGGCACGAACAACGTGGATCGTCACCACCAATCTCGCAACCCCGCCGGGGCGTCCTATCTGAGCCCCAACAATCCCAGTGGGCTCCGAGTATCGGGGAACACCGGCCATGTAGGTCAAGACCCTTACCCGGTTATCACAGACCCGGCAACCTCCCACAACCGTCACCAGCAACATCCACGGCGGCAATACCAGGATCAGGCCGGCCTCAACACCGGCCCGTTTGCGTACCCTGCCACTGGTATCTCCCCCTGGGACGGCAACAGCGACAACCAAACTGCATACTCTCATCCCCGAGCACCGGATTCAGTACAATATCCCGCACGAAACGAGCCTAGCCAACGTCGACAAGGAAGGTAATGTGGCGACGGCCGGGGCTAGCTGGAATGTACATGTTGCGTATCGTGATCAACTTTGACGCTAGATCAACTGACGAGCACGCCGGCAAGATACAGCCAGAATTGACTTATCCTTTTCTCTTGGGAATCCTTTCAATTTAACTGTTAGAGGCGTCAATTTTTTAGGCGAACGAGGTTCTTTGCATTTTCAACGCTTTAACATGTCGAAGATGGCCTGGGAGGAGTTTGAGGTTTGCTATCCCTGGCTAGCTGTGGAAACTCCCAAAAAAAAAAAACCTACAATCACAACAGAGGAAAAAGGAGTAGGACGAAAAGGACCAGTGAACAATGACGATAGCGGCAGGCATGGAAACACATTTTCTTACACCTTTCCGGGATTGCCCTACTACGAAGGGCGGGTTTCCCAAATTCAAAATGTTATGTTATTTGCTTTTGGATCTATTATTTCCCTTTATTCGGCGGTGACCACGCCCCTGACAATTGGATTTCACCACTTGCTACTGGTTAGCTAGGTGAAAATATTTTTGTCTAGAATGGGGGATGAGGTTTTATTTTCCTTGTCCTTTTTCTACTATGCATTGGGGGCTTTTATCTTGTTATTACTCGGTAGATAAGATAAAATAAGATGCATTTGTTCTGCTTAATGACTGTAGCGATTTGATTTATTGTGGTGGATTTGTTGCCATACCACCCCCGAGCTCCTTAGGTAACTAGAGTAGCAAGGCAACTTACGACTTGGAATGGATTTATCATTTTTTGATTTATTTTGTTTTTAAATGGTGGAGGCGTGGGGGTTGGGTGGGGGAACTCGTGTCTGACACCGACGCGAGGGGCTGGCCCTAAGTCGCAGTCTAGTTGCGGGCCAGGCTCGGTCGTCATGTGATACTTGGCTCCACTCTGGCCCCGCAACGTGCCATATCGGAGCTGCAGACATACAGAGGAGAGGGGACAGACGCAATCGCCGTGCAGTTTGCGTGGTGGCAGAGGCCCCCAACACGGCGTATCTACCATCAACCTGCACGTAATGGTATGCCCGTGTGCGCCGTTCCGGGTGGGGGTTTCGCGGTATCGCAGTTTCGCGGTTTCACAGTCTGCGGCGCTGTTTGGCGTTGCGGATCACCCGCCGGGACAGCCAATGCAATAGCACGTCTCTCGCACTCGCACTCGCACCAGGTGACCAGCTAGCTCGCACAAAAGCAACCGCTTCCGGAATCGGCGGAGGGTGGGTTAAACGGGCAGGATGGGCTGCCAAACCCTCTCTTGGCTTGCCCCGTTCCCACTTCCCCACTTCCCTTCACTACGAGACAACGATGCCACCGCCTGATAGCGAGACTCGCCCGAGAGTCCTCGTCACCGAGAAGATCTCACAAGATGGCCTCGACTTGCTCCGTGGGACGGCCACCGTTGAAGAGCGGAAGGGTCTCTCGCCAGGCGAGCTGGCTGAAATCATTGCTAGCTACGAGGCTTTGATTGTACGCTCTGAGACTAAGGTGACCTCTGAGTTGCTCTTACGAGCAGCTAACCTAAAGGTGGTCGCTCGAGCGGGTGTTGGTGTTGACAATGTTGGCAAGTGCCTTATCATGTGCCTTATTATACGCGCCTCCAAGCAATAAACTGACGAGGAAACACTTGACTAGATGTTGAGACTGCTACAAAGCAAGGGGTTATTGTGGTCAATAGCCCCTCTGGCAACATTCGGGCGGCAGCCGAGCATACTATTGCACTCCTCATGGCTACCGCAAGGCATATCCCAGACGCGTGTTCTAGCTTGAAGGGAGGCAAGTGGGATCGGGGCCGTTTTGTGGGGACGGAGGTTAAGGGGAAGACCCTTGGGATAATTGGGTTGGGCAAAGGCAAGATATTGGTGGCGTTTGATTATCGTCTGGACCTACTCAGAGTCGCTAACGGTTGCTTGAAGTTGGCCTAAGTGTTGCTCGGATGGCCAACGGCTTAGAAATGAAGGTCATTGCCACTGATCCCTATGCGTCCCCTGAAATCGCAGAATCCAACAACGTTACTCTCATGTCTAGCCTTCCAGAAGTCCTTAAGAACTGTGACTTCCTCACAATTCACACACCGTTGATCGCATCGACCAGAGGGATGATATCTAAAATGGAGCTTGAGTCGATGAAGAAAGGTTCCCGCATTTTGAATGTTGCTAGGGGTGGAATGATCGATGAGGCTGCTCTTCTAGAGGTGCTCGAGTCAGGCCATATTGCGGGGGCGGGTGTAGATGTCTTCACTACCGAACCCCCAACCGCTGACGGGACAGCCGCGAAACTTCTCGTGCATCCGCGTGTTGTTGCGACGCCACATCTCGGAGCTTCCACGGTCGAGGCACAAGAAAACGTTGCTCTCGACGTCTGCGACCAAGTTCTCGAGATCCTCCGTGGTGGCCTCCCTCGTGCTGCCGTTAATGCTCCCATTATCCTCCCGGAAGAATACCGTAGGCTACAACCGTTCGTCAAGCTGGTCGAGAGAATGGGGCATCTCTATACACAACATTACAAAAACCCCTATCAGACATTTGACTTGATCTACGAGGGTGAGATCTGCAATATCACGAACACGAAGCCTCTCTACGCATCACTCGTTAGGGGCCTCACGAAGGAGATTTCCTCGGCTACGGGCATAAATATCGTCAACGCGAACATCGTCGCGAGGGAGCGCGGCATCATCATCAACGAGCAGTATTCTCGCGAATCCGGTCCGCATACTTACTCCTCTCTTGTGACCCTCCGCGCCCGTCCGACACGACTGCCATCACAAGACCGGGACGTAACCATTAGGGCCGCTGCCCTTACTACCCCCGCCCCTGCCACCGCCCCTACCACCTCCCCTGCCGATCAGCATGTTATCTCTGGGTACTGTTCTGACACTAGGATCTTCATCTCCCGGCTTGGGCGGTTTGCGACAAATTTCATTCCCAAGGGCACGCTACTCATCTGTCATAACTACGACTCTCCGGGGAAGATTGGTGTCGTTGGCTCGGTATTGGGTAGAGCAGGCGTTAATATCAAGTTTATGACTGTGGCGCCACTAACTCCTGATACTGAGGGCTATGTTGAGAATGAGGCGCTGATGATTTTGGGGCTTGACGGGGAGGTTGGTGATGAGGAGTTGAAGCAACTGGGAGCTGGGGATGGATTTTTATCTGCTATGCTGGTTAAGTTGTAGACGGGATTATGCGTTCGGTGGATGTGGTTCATGTTTAGACCTGGCTTCTAACTATAGTCTGGTGACGAGAAGAGACTACGGACCGGAATCTACATGTCATGAAAATTCAACATTTAGATAGAAACAAATTTACCTATTCTCATACAATGGATTACCTACTTTCTGTTGATATTCATTCCCTGACCACGTGTCAGTGGTCTCACAGGTGGTCGGTAGAGTTGTCAACTGTAACTATTGATGCTCTGGAGGCCGGTTCAGGGGTCCCGTCTTCGATTACCCCCCATAACCCAATTATTCAGTTATAAAAGCGCTGAGGCCTTGTTTGGAGCTCAAACCCCCACGGGTACCCACCGCATCTTTGTTTTTGAGATTTAGACATCAACTTCGGCCGGTGGTGGGATGTTTGGGGGTGCACTGGGGCTTCCCCTCTTTCGCACAAATATAGTAATGATCTGACTGGTAGGATAGCGTGGTTTTGGATCTCTTGTACCCCTTCGTCTCGTCGTTGGTATTGTATACGTGTAAAACCTGTTGGAGGGTTCGCGATAATGACTGACTTTATTGCTAACTCGGGAATTTAACTAGGTTCTTATGGACGGCCAGAGGCCGTCCATCAAAGCCTTCGCTGGGCCGCCTTTGGCGGCACAGAGGCTGTGCCTTGGTGACGCCAAAGCACCACCACAACAAATACTCTGTTGGGTGTGTTGTAACCTGAAGAATATAATACCTAGGATGCCAACAGCCCTACGACGCACTAAGTCCTGAGGCTGCGAAATAGAAGCAAGCCCCAGCATTATTGGTCTGTTAGTTAGCCATCAGTAATTAAGTACTAACGCGAGCACAGGAAGGGATGGTCGATACTGCGAAATGCCTCACTACGTTGGGTGTCTTGCGGAGAGCCGAGGTCCTTGCAAGGGACTTCAAGCCGAACGCACCGTATGTGCGATGGCCTGTGGCAGATCTTTCAGCTGCAGGTGTCTTGGCGGCGATAACATCCATCGCACTTCCATCATTGCAATCGCTCCATGTCGTCGTCGAAGATCCTCGCCAGTCCGCTCCCACCTCCTCCGGGAGGGGATCCCTTTACGACACTTCAATGGACGACGTTCCTTGCCATTGCTGACACTGTTATAGCATCCGTGCGGCCTGCGACAGGACCATGCAATCACAACGAGCGATGCGTGCCAGAACACGAATATCAGAACGCGATTGGGGACTACCGGAGATCGGTAATAGATGGAGTTGATGATGCGGTCCTGGAGAGGTTCTTAGGAGAGAAACTGACGGATGTTGATGTATTTCAACCGCTGCTACGGAGGATCTTGCTGGAGTACGTAAAGCCGGGCGCGGTGAGGGGGATTGCGATTTTCCTGGACTTGCTGAAGTACTTGGGCCTGGTTGCTACTGCATTGTTATTGCCGTGTGACTGACTAACAGCAGCACCCGCGCGGGATCCCTCTTGCTTACGGGATATGCAACGCCATTTCAGCAACACCCAGTGTCTACACGGGAGCTTATATTGTTAGGGTGGAGAGTCTCTGCGTTGTCGCCCCTGCGTAGGATCTACAAGTCCTTTACTACTATCAGCAAGAATCTCTGGCTTAAGGTTAGTCTAACCGCCGAGCACGTAATGGGGTTCCCGCGGACCCCAGATCTCGGGCCGCCTGGAATAGGTTATGGGTTTGAATTCTTAAAATTTCCTGCTGGAGACACGCTAGCAGAGCTAGAAACTGATGTGGTTATTGTCGGGTCTGGCTGTGGGGGTGGCGTAGCTGCAAAGAACATAGCTGAGGCGGGCCACCGTGTCGTGGTGATTGAGAAAGCCTACTACCAATCGCCGGCCCAACTCCCTATGGCAGAGCTCAATGCGGGAATTCATATGTTTGAGAACGGGCAGCTATTGCCGTCTGACGATGGGAGCATCGGCGTGGTGGCGGGAAGTACCTGGGGAGGCGGAGGTTCGGTCAATTGGAGCGCCAGCTTTCAGACTCAAGGGTTTGTCCGTAAGGAATGGGCAGATGGTGGTTTGAAATTCTTTGAATCAGCTGAATTCCAAAACTGCCTGGATGGGGTCTGCGAACGCATGGGTGTCTCGACAACCCATCTAGAACATAACCACGGGAACCGCATGCTCCTTGAGGGCGCTAGACGCCTTGGCTACCACGCCTACACTGTCCCTCAGAACACGGGTGGCAAGAAACACCACGATGGTTATTGCTCACTTGGGTGCCGCTCTTGCGAAAAACAGGGACCGATTAATTCATGGCTTCCTGATGCAGCGAGAGTGGGCGCAAAGGCGATTGAGGGGTTAAAGATTGAGGAGATTATTTTTGAGTATCGGGAGGGCGTCAAAGCCGCTGTAGGCGTGAAGGGGAGGTGGACATCTAGAGATGCGAATGGAGGGCTTGAAGGGGAAGAGAGGATTGTCAGGGATGTGGTTGTTCGAGCAAAGAGAGTGGTGTTATCGGCAGGGACGCTGTGGAGCCCGATTATCTTACAGAAGAGTGGAGTGAAGGTATGTCCCTTCCCTTGGGACTTTGGGCGCCTAAATGTGGTCCTAAGATAGACGTGGGCTGAGTTTTGTTAACTCTGCGGGCAGAACTCCAATATCGGCCGTAACCTTCACCTCCACCCGGCAACATGCGTCTTCGGCGTCTACCCTGAGGAAGTCCGTCCCTGGGAAGGCCCAATCCTCACAACCGTCTGCACTGAATTCGAGAATCTCGACGGTCGCGGCCATGGCACAAAATTTGAGTGTCTGGCCATGACCCCCTCGATGGCCCTAACTAACATACCCTGGCACTCTAGTCTCGCATATAAGACAACAATCCTCAAATATAAGCATATGAATGGTTTTATCTCCTTGGTACGCGATAGGGACTCAGGAGTGGTTTATCCGGATCCGGTGACTGGAACACCAAGGATTACGTACACGGTGTCGGAATTTGATCGGGATCATGCGTGGGAAGGGGTATGTGAGCTAGCTAAGGTGGTGTTCAGGAGCGGGGCGAGGGAGGTGCACTTGGGAACTGATGGCGCAGTGCCGTTTGTGCGTCCCGGAGACGGCGAGGACGACGAGGAGGCCTTCCGGACTTGGCTCTCTGCTCTTCGCAACAAATCCCCTCACCCTCGATACTCCCTCTCCTTCGCAACTGCCCACCAAATGGGAACCTGCCGCATGGGCTCGTCCCCGCGTAACTCGGTCGTGGATCCATGTGGGAAGGTGTGGGGTGTAGAGGGCGTTTATGTCTGTGATGCAAGTGTATTTCCAAGCGCCAGCGGAGTGAACCCGATGGTCACGAACATGGCAATTGCACAGTGGATTAGTAGGGAGATTGTGAGGGAGATTATGGGGGGGGGGTAGGACTAGAATCCGGATGCTGGGTAGCGCAGTGGTGCAGACGGCTGTTGGTCCTTGGATGCTTTTGCCGTTCTCGTATTCTATACGTTGCTCAAAACTCTGAACGCGCGACGCCATGCCTCTGTGAGTCACGCCTTTCGCCTCACAGAAACCCACGTAGGGGTTCTTGCGGCTGGGTCTGTAGGGGTTCTCATAACTAGCCAATCTAACCGGCACGTTATGCTCACTTTTGCTCTCATCGCTGGCTTACACTGGACCCGCTATTTGCTGCAGTTAGGAGCAGTGCCACCCAAAAGGCGTGTTAGAGAATGGCGTGTATTTGGGCCCCCTTGGCCGGCATACTACTACCTTTTACGGTGGGAGGGACGTAAGTTTGTGGTTACTCAACCGAGATATATGGAGGTTATCTACGGCCGAGACGTGGCTATCAAACTATCTAGACACTACTTGACTGGCTGGCTGTCTCCAGAGTGGGGCCGTCTAATGAGTCTAGTTGAGTTTGCAAGTCGTTTTAAGGTAGAAAAAAGTATGGCTATTTAAGACACTGGCTTGAAATGTATCAGAGATTTGTGAATGGGTGGGTCCGCGAACACTGGTAGGTAGAGCTAACCGTGCCCCATCGCGCGGGACCCCTTGATCTCTCGACATGCTTCAGCCGCGCGCTCACAGCTCGTCGGAGCGGTCGACAGTAGGCTCGTGGGGCTCTATCTCCTCGCTGCGATAAAGCTTGAACCCACCAGGGACCAGCCTCTGGAACACCTGCTTTGGGTCATACTTTCTTGCAGTTTCTCGGAGTTTTCGCAGGTTGTCTATCCCGTATGAGAGAATGGGGTCTTGGCTCGAGAGGGCGTAGTTGAGGAAGGTGAATTCGCTGTGTAGTCCTGCTTTTTTGGCGGAAGCAGAGATTTCGGTGACTGCGGCTTCAGCGGCTTTGGTGACCGCTTCGTCATCGGCCTCATCGGCCCATGCGATGTTTATGTCGAGGACTTGATGGGAACTGTTAGTGGAAGAGATTGATCGCCAGAGGGCGCCTTACTTAGGAGGTTGCCATTATTGGGGGTGAGACCAAGGGGATTTCCGCCACTCCGTGCAGTAGCCTTATGGATAGAAGTGGTGATGGGTTGGAAGACGATAGTGTATTGGAGGGTGGGGATACTCTTTAAGGGTGCGAAAATAGTCTCACTGATGTTGTACACTTTTGAGAGGAAGGCGGCGTTGTTTCCGAAAGTGACCGTTGCAAACAACTGGCTGTAGTTTTGCTAGTTAATCATTCATGCCCTTATACATTTTAATGGCCCTATGAAGGTAAGCTAGGGGGGGGTTGGTGAGGGAATACAAACACTAACTTACCGTAACCCCTTCGGAGTGCCATCAGCCAGTTCCTGTGTGATATCATAAAGACTGGTAATCCTCATCGAGTTTCTAAATTGAGGCTCAATATCCGTGAACCCTTTGAGGATCGGTGGGTACTGCTCTGGTTTTGTATATACCAAAGAATTCAACGAGACGCTCGACCCATCTTTGTACAGGTAGATGTTCATCACACTTGCATATGGGTCGATCTCTGAAGCACTAACAAACTCCTCTAGCGCCTCGAATTGCTTTTGGATAGTAGATATCGGCTCGATGGTGAAACCACCCCATAGGTTCCCTTGCGGGAAGGCGAGCAGATCGAAGCGCGTGATGACGCCGAAATTGTTGGAGCCTCCTTTGAGAGCATGGTAGAGGTCAGCGTTTGAGCTTGCGTTAGCATTGACAACGTCGCCGTTAGCTAGGACGATCTGTGAAAGAGTGTTAGGAGGTGGGCTTGTCCATTACCAATTAGAGGGTTTACCAACCTCGAAATTTGAAACCGTATCGCAGACGAACCCAAAGCGAGGAGAGAAGAAGGAGATGCCGCCTGAGGGAGAAATGCATTAGCGAAACCCAGGGCTACTGTTCCTGTTCCCAATTTCTAGCTCTCGTTGGGGGACCGGCTGTTGCAACGCACCACCAAGAATCAATCCAGCAACTCCCACATCAGATACTCTACCCCCAGAAACCGCCAGTCCTAGCGGTTCTAATTTTGAGTAAACTGCTCCCCACCTCGCACCAGCACCCACTGACACCACTCGCCTATCTTCCGAAACTTCTACCGCGTCCATGGCTCCCATATCGATTGTGACACCATTCTCAATATTCGCAGCGCCAGCCCAGGTCATGTGGCCACCGCCACGTATGGCGAAGGAGCAGTGGTGTTTGGAGAGCGCAGCGATGGCAGTGGAGATATCTTTTGAGGAAGTTGGGGTGAGACGGCAAGCAGGCTGAAGGTTGGCCTCTTGGAGGGACCAGTAACTGTTGGACTGGGTCTTGTATGTCTGGCTACTGGGGAAGGAGACCTTGGTACCAAGTTGGAAAGAGAGGAGGGTACACTAGATGATGTGATCTTTCTGTCAGTGGGGATGATCTTACACCACGACTGGTGCCAGAGGAACTGCGGGCGACCTACACAAAATGCCGATGACGACAAGTTTCTCTCCCCTCTCTCACTCGAGACCGGAGGGTTGGCATACAAACTCCCCTCCACCCCACCAACGAGGAGACTGCTCGTCAGAGCAAGGCCTGCGATGCCCAAGAGAGCAGACGTAGTCACTACCATGGCTGACTAGGAGTGAATTGAGACTGGGGAAGCGAACTGCAATGCTAGAAATGCAGGAAATGCAGGAAATGCAGGAACGGCAAGGGCGAGAGGAGAACGTCGAGGGCGAGAGGAGAACGTCGGGGTGAACAGCCATCCATTGTGGGACCAAACGACGCTCTTGTAGTGCACCGTCTGACGTCTCACCCTGTACGCTACCCGTGGAAGCCATATGCCCAGTCCCCGCATCTTCTGGTGGCAAGATAATCCTGTCTGTGTGTGGATGGCTCGAGCGGGTGCAAGAGGGGCTGGACCAGGGTAAAAGGTGGAAATCTGTGGTAATCGCGGGGCCCGTGCCAGAGCCTCAAAGCGCAGCTGCGCAACTGACAGGGGCCGATTTCCGACAAAACTTACGTATTTTCCTCAAACCATCGCACGGGCGGTTGTGCTCAGGGGACCATATGCCCAACTTGATGAAGTGTGCAGAGTGCCCGATGCGCGACAGGGCTTAGCAGGTTTCGGCAGAGTATCTATTATTACATGGCTATACATGTCTATACTTGTCTAGTTTCTAGTTCTACCACCGTCCCTCGGCAGTAGCGTTTGCAATCCCAGTCAGCTCCTTCCTTTACGCCCGGCCAGTTCCAAGCATCGGATCACGCGGTAGCCTGGGTGTGGGCCTCCGCATCTCGAACAACTTCCTCAACCGACCATGCCTGCTTGGATCGGGTTCTCGGTCGTTGTCGGCACGCAGAGACCCGTAATCCAGGTCCCTGAGGGGCATAGCTTCGGTCTTATACTTGAGTTTGTGTGCGCCGTATATGAGAGCGAAGGCGATGGGCTAGGCGGCTTCAGTATCGCCGTGGCTACCATATGTTGGGGTATATAGACGTGCAGGGAATGAAGGGAAGGGACATACCCATAAGTATGCGGCTATGACGTCAGCGGCTTTTATGGGCTTCCCTATAAAAGTATCCCAGCCGTTGAAGATTACCAGCAGCGAGCAGGAGACAAGTCCGAAGATGGCAGTGGTGGGCTGAAACCTTGACCGATACGGGTACGTACTTGACGAGCGATCGTGCATCGAGTACCGGAGACTGTGGTAGTGTAGGGTTAGCCACAAGAGCATGGTAATCAACGCCACAGTTCCACCTACCCAAAGTAGAACCGCAGGAACGCGAAACACTGGCTCCCCCAGACCATTAACGCGGATACGGTGCCCATCCGGGTAAAGATGTTGAGAATCTGTATCGTTCGGTTGGGTTAACACCTCAAACATTGTTTTAATCGAAAGAGCCGAACTCACCACCTTCGGCTCCCGCGTCGAACATACCAGCCATGCCAAAGGTGCAGGTATACAAGACGCGAGGATGGCCATGACCGGTGCTCCATTCTGTCTCCTCGTCCTTCCTAGCGGCCAGAAGAACTGACTTCCACTCTTTTCTAGCCCGTAACACATCCCATGCAAGGTTCTTGATGCTACATAGAGTGAAGTATTCGCCGCCGTCCATGCCATGAACAGAAATGCAGCATTAACTATACCCGGTAGGACTTGGTATCCAGCATTCTTGATGGCAATAATGAAGGGTGACCGAGAGCCTGTGAACTTGTCTGTATCGTCGGTGATTTTGAGGAGATTTGGTTCGGTCCAGGGGACTACAAGCGTCACGAACATTACGCTAAATATATATATGGCGACAGTTACCAGGAAGACGCTCTTAGCGACAAAGGGAACGTCTTTGCGTGGATATTTGGCTTCTCCTGCACAAACAGCAACGATTTCCACTCCAATATAGGCGAAGGCGGCTTTGACGAAGGAGGTCCTATTTTCATAGATGGTTAGCGAGGGTGATGGGGTGAGTTGGATCAAGATACATGCCAGACTGAGAGAAAATTTGCGGGACCTCCTCTTAGATTTGGGTGGTCCTCATATATGGGCGGCATGGTGTAGTTTCCCTTCCAGTCTGTGCGGTTCGTGATAGTTAGCTACAATTGGCTGCTATCCCAATAGGGAGATCGGCTTACACTGCACACCATAGTACTTGTGGTTTTTGTTGGCTGTGCGGAATAATTAGCATGTCGGGTCTAAACACGATTTCATTTGATTCCCATTTCTAAGCCTACCCCCGCAGCTAATCGCTAACATCAATACCGCTAATCCCACAATCGCAATGATCTTCAGCCACCCGAAGAAATGCTCAACCTCGCCATACACCTAGCGAGCAGAGGTCTGTTAGCCAGGCACTCCTTAGGCAAATGGTCAAATCTTCTAGGGGGGTGAAGCGAGGAAGCATGTACCTTTGCTCCGAGGATATTAATTATGATTAGAACGAAAAGGAATAGGAATATTCGCCAGCCGATGGCAAGATCAATGACGTCCCTGGTCCACCAATTGGAGAGAATCGCGGTTGCTGTGGTCAGCGAGACTACTGCCATGCAATTTGTAAACCTAGGATAGCCAGACATTAGCGCTACAGCCTTCTTCTAGACTTGTCTAAGGCGCGGTGGCTGCAGAGTGCCCATACTCACCAATAACCGACACCGACAGCAAACCCCAACGATGCATCCCCGAATCGCGATGGGAAAAGCGTGATTGCTCCGGCCTCAGGGATTAGCGACACCATCTCTGCGATACAGGACATGACCGCAGCGACGACAACGCCCATCAACGCATAGGCGACAATGACGCCTGTAGAACCAGAGAGGCGGAGGATCTCACCACTGGTGAGCACCAGGCCCATGCCAATGGTGCCGCCGATGGAGATCATGAAGATGTGACGACGACCAAGGACAGGTCTGGTTATGCAAGTCAGCCAGGAGATGCAACAGGAAGACACAAGACAGGGACGAGAGGAGTAAGTGAAACCACTAACTCTAGGTCCCTCCCGCCTCCAAACCAGAGATCAAACCGGTCAAAGAACGGTGTTCGCCTCCCCGTCTTCGTCTCCGCCTCCATCACTGCTTCCTCTATCTCAACCATCCCGGCCTCCTCGCCAGGCGCAACGCTCAGATTGCTGGACAGAGCATCAGTCCTGCGGCTCCGGTCATAGTGCCGCTGGTCATCGAAAGAGGCATCATCAGGTGGGAATGGAGCGGAGATAGGAAAGGTATGTCGGATTACGGGCTCCGGAGCGGTGGTTGGGGAGGATTGCATTATTTGTCGAGCGAGAGGAGAGGGGTAGGGTGGTAGGGTGGTCGGGTGCGTGTGCGTGTGCGTGTGAGGTGGATGGGATAAGGCAGTTGACTCGCACGGGTGGTGTGAGCTGTGAGCGTGCGTCGGCGGACGTACACTGTACTCCGTAGTGGCTATCTGTTGGGGAGAGCGACGTTGTTCCTATCCCAGCTGCCTGTCGGTGTAGGCGCGCATTAGGGAGAATCGTTCTGATCTGGGAGCAGGCAGAACCCCGGGGAGCCAGCGCCCTCTATTTTCATTCACTGGGTGTTGTTGCTACTCCACTCGATGCGGATAGCTACCTACTATGTATTCTCCACGAAAGTAGCATCAGCCGCTTCTTCTGGGGCTTAGACTCTTGGCCGTTCCCGACTGTGGATATCGCGCACAGGGAATCTCCAGGGCGTGGCACAGCATTGGCGCCCGTACTACGAAACAAGGGGAAGGTGCCCACATACAAAGACACGGCTCCCTACTTTACTCCGTAACCACATACTCTCCGTCGGATACTCTTGCGCGTGTGATAGCTGTACGGAACTGTGCATAGTCACCTGGCACCTCGTCCAATGTGCCAGGATGAGACGGCGCCGATGATGGGATGAAAAGCAATGAAAGACAGTGGTGGCGCGGCGGATTCAGCCTCACACCAGTGGGGAGCTGAGACCGACCTTCGCACGAAGATAGTTGTGTGGTTTTCCTGTTTTTCCATGCCTGCGCGTCCGCATCTCGTCCAATCCGCGCGGGCGAGGACAGCCAAGGCAGGCAGGCAGACATCGCGCCAGACATCGCCAGCCTCGCGTGCCCCCACCGAAAGGATTAGTTGAGGCTGAGCCAGCCAGAGTGCGGCTTCACGCAGATACGAAATACGCGGTGTTGACCCCAGTCTGCCTTGTGTATATACCGTACTCTGCGCTTGTAATACCCGTATATTCACTACCTAGAGGACAGTCAATATGCGATATACGCGTGCAACGTGCGTACAGGCTCAGGCCGGGGAGGGGATGTTAATGATCTAGATTCTTTGCTCCCCTCCTGCTCCCATCCTGCTCCCCTCTTGCTGCCTTCTTACTGCCCTCTTGCTGCCCTCTTACTCACTTCTCGGGCGTGCATCGTCTGCCTGCCCCGGACCCTGATAGAGAGGCCCTACCCCGCCCTATCCTTTCCCATTTCCCCTGCTGGGCGTCTACTCTCACATCCATCCCCATGTCTGTTCCTGTTGTGTGTGTGTACTTCCTTACATATTACCCACATACATAACATTCAACGTAGCTACCCGGCTAAACTCTTCACACCCTCGCTGCTCCCTTACCGCTGCCCACCCGCCACCTCACCCGCCACTTAGTTGTCCGATCTCTGGCTGTCACTGCTGGAATGGCGATGCAGTTGCCCAACTCGGACTCCCTGCGGGGGCAGCGCCATCAGAGCCGCAATGCGCAGAGCTATAGCGAGCAGTTCCCTGCCGTTCAGTGGGCAACAAGGGCATCTGGTGGGTATGATGAGAGTAACAGCGCTGTTGAGCACCTCCCGCGAGAGAGCGAGAGCAGCAACACCAGCGACGAATACGGTGTTCTCTGGAAATTGCTCTGGCTCTGTCCCGACATCAGCAAACTAACAACTAGCCTTGTCAAGGAGCTCGACGACGGCTGGAAATACAACACCGCCTTTTTACTCGTTACAATCCTTGACCTCCAAACGACATACCGACGCTACATTGAATCTTCCGCTACCCCTCACGGACCCGCCCCTCTGAGTGAATCCGCGCTACTCACCCCGGACATTGTACTCCGGGTGGTCAGCACCTGTGCAGGCCCATTGATCCCTTATGTCACGCACAGTCCTGAGAGCTCCCTAAACCGTGATCTCCAATCCCGAGTTGTTGCGATGGCACTATCGCTATTCAAGCACCTAGATGCGAGGAATCTCTCGCAGGAAATCGTTACTAACGTTCGGTCGAATCTGTTGAAACGAGATTCCGAGGTTGAGACTAACTGCGCCGCTAGCCCCGGAGACGAGCAGTTGTTGATAAGATATTCCCTTAGTTTTCTCTCTAACATACCAAGCGATCATGGTGTGAGTTTCGAATACGTCCGGGCGATATCAAGCCTATTCTTCGTGGCGGGGCTGATTGTGAGTTCATTCCTACTCCGCACGTAACTACGCCACCTACTCCAATCGCTCAAATGGCTTGAACACTCGTAAATGTCTAAACAGGAACGAACTAACTCCTCCCTAAACAGTACACCTACAATGCACACCAGGCCCTGAAATGCCTCCAAGTGATGTCCGAAACCTCCCAAAAAACCCATCCATGGCATTATAGCTTCCATGAACTGCAGTGTATTACCCTTGGTGCCATCTCCCTCTCCCACTTCGCCCTCATTGTTCACACCCCTCGCGATTCCACCCAGTGTGACTCCGTCAGTGCTAGCCTTGCCCAGGGGCTGATCGAGCGCATTGAGCCTATGCTACGTACAGAAGTCGAGCGACTAGCGAAACCTCGCGGGCTCCTACAGAGGGGGAGGGGTGCAGTAAATGTAATGGCAAATCGTCTGGTGGAGAGGGAGGACCGTGTAGCACATGCGCTGTTATATTTGGTAGGACTGTTGGCGGACGAGTTTGGGGGAAGATTGCTCTTTGAGAGAGCAGGCGAAATTTGCAAGAGACTGGTAAGGCGATCATGGGAAAGCAAAGGGGACTTGAAGGAGTTAAGGTTTAAGGCAGTCAGTCCTCTCTAGCTGTGATGTTCAATCCCACAACAACGCACCATGCTGACATCACACCTAGTACGAAATCCTCTTAGCGATAGAGAGGAAAAGTGGAAGGGCTGTTAACCTGAACCTTAATGACCTCTCCGTTCGTCACGGTAACCCTTCCCCCTAGCGGCCACCAAACTAACGAACCCCAGATTCCCGACCACCTACATACCGAAACCGTTACCGTGCAAGAGCGGTTTCGGAAGAAAGTTAGCCTCGAAACCAGCGCGCTCCGTGCTGCGATCCGACGAGTGCGGGAACATCAGGAGCAGCTCCCGGAGGTAGCAAGAGTGTATGGTCTTTTCGAGAAAGATTGGCCAGGATTAGGGCCGGAGTTAGGGCCAGCCGACCCCAAGCAAGGGAGTAGGATTCATAGGGTACAAGGGCAGGTAGTGCATGGCAGCAGAATACTCCTTGGGAGAGGGTTGGGGTTGCTGCGGGTGCCATTCGGGAACCTCCACCAGACGGAACCACTACACGAACTAGATTCGGGGCAGCATCAACAGCCGTGGCTATCATCCCCCGCGGGTCGACCCAGCAGCACCGAAACAAATTTCAACTCGTCAGCCGCTCACTCACAGGAATTTCCCCCTCAATCCCCTCACGCTCCAACACCCTCACAGCTACAGTATTCCACCAACTCCCCCAGCCTCTACCAATTCCAATTTCCACAAGACCCCTCCCATGCGGATGACTGGCACCTACGCCGCGACTCTGCCGTAAGTAGTCCAAGGCAACCTACTCGGTCAGGTCCTGGGAGTAACCTAGGGGGTTCGCGGCGAACCTCATCCGTAGCTAGCGGTGCTACCGCAAATGCGCGGTGGCAGGAACCCCCTGTTGCACTTAGCGTTATCAACGTCGACGTCGGGAGACCGCAAAAGCTGAAACCCAGCGGATCTGCGAAAGCGGTAGTGTTGGCGCCGGATTGTAGGTTTGCGGGTTTTATGTTTGATCGCGAAATCCGGGTGGCATCCATTGACACCCAGGGAGATGGCGGGAGTAACACTACCGTCCCAGTCCTAAAGGTCGATAGGAAGGACGAGCCTTTTGCATGTGCCGCAATTTCAAGCACCCTCATAGTAGGTATCACCTACGATACTCGAATGCAACTAAAGCAACACTCCACACTAGCTAGCGGAATACCGCTCCAGCCTGGCACTCAAGCTCCTGGCTTCCGTCCCACTTGCGCTGCCTTCTCCGCTGACTCTGCGCTCCTCGCCATCGGTTTTTGCCCCACGATGGATAGTAATACTCCTAACCCAGTGAATAGAAGCATTGTGAAGGTGTATGCTATTCTTGACGACGGACGTGAGGTACGCGATATGGCGACACTTAAACTACCTGTAGAAAGTATGGAAGTGCCTAAAGTGGTAGGGTTTTGGGAGGAGGGTAGTGGTGTATCTGGAGTGATTTGTGGGGGTGTCAAGAGGGTTCTTGCATGGAAACGCGAGGGAAGGGTGTGGGATGGGGAAGTGCTGGTTGTGGATAGGACGTTACCGGTTCCCGTAAGTTCCTCAAGTAACCTCTATGTCGACCCGAACCAGCCACCCCACTAACCGTGCTGCCCATGACTATAGTCTCCGGGTGGCAAACATATAACTTCAGTAACTCCATTTGTTAGATCAACCCTTCATAACCCCTACTACATCACAACCGCTATCCTTTCCAGGCTCCCTCACGCCGCCTCTACAACTCTCTCCCCTCTCTCCGGCGGCATCTCCGCCTCTCTCCATACACCATACCCTGAAAATCCAACAGGTCCCGACCACCACCACCTCTACCGTAGTGCAACATCCCCCGACGGTCTTCTCGCTGCATTTCTAACCGATAAGGGCGTCGTGAGAATCGCCACGTTGCAGCAACGGGGGAGCGGGAGCGGAAGGGGATTGAAGATGGAAGTTCTGAGGGAGAATGCTGGGGATGTTGGGTCGGAGGAGAGTTGGGAGAGGGCGGCGAGGGTAGGTGTGGTTGGGAGTGGCGGAGATCTGAAAGTTATAACGGTCACTAGAGCTGGCAGGGTAGTTGTGGCGAAGGTAAGGGGAGTAATTAGAGACGGAGTTGGAGTTATCAGGGAACAGGAAGAAGGGGAGGGCGGGCCATGTGAGTTGGAAAATACTGGACCCGTGGAGCTCGCAAACGTTAGATCTGCTCCTGCGGAGCTTCAAGACACGGCTTAAAAAGGGTTTAAGGACTGATTATTGTTGTCGCCACCACTCGGTTGGTCGCATCGCTTCGGTCAAGTCTCTAATTCTACGCCTCACGACAGAGCCCGCAAACCACCAGGGACCCTTCCTTCAAGCTTCCCCTTGCTGATTCCGGATATGCTCCAGCAGTTAACGGCTACGTGTCACACCTGACAATCGCCCGTCACATGAGTTTTGTTAGCTCAAAAGGGATCTATCTCCGTCTAGACCAAGTGGGCTGCACGAAAACAAAGCGAGGAGTATCGGCGGGGCTTTGCAGTGGCCTGTCCCGGTCCGACAACGGCGGGATAACCAGAGCGGCTTTAGTTATATGTACAGTTGTGGCAAAAAAGTGCTCGTTACCCCGCCAAAAGGGACAATTAACGCCCACAACTCAACAATGAGCAGTAGATTAGAACAGAGATTTCTACATAGTGGTATAATACATAATTAACTATCTTATGATACAAGTGACACTAGGAGTGGCCACTGCTTGGCAAGATACCTGTAAAAAAGATTTTCTGTATAAATACATTTTTATAATAAATATTCATTAATGTGGGTTATCAGCGAGTTGCGGATATCGCTGAGTTGCAGATTTTTCGCGACCAGACTATCTAGAACTAGTCTAGCCTCTCAAACTGACCAAAATTTTGGTCAGTTTGAAGAGCTAGTCCAATTCTAGCATATTTCTATTAACGTAATCGGCGGGCAAGTGGCCCACTCGGGTATGTGGCCCACTGCTGAATCACTGAGGGTAAACGTTACGAATTACACAACAACAACCTATTGCATTTGGTACAGCTATTTGCTAACTAGTTTCCTGCCATCTAGGACATGTGCGTGCATTATGTTCAATTGATCCACACATGCTGCACTTGGGTTTTGCACGTTGTGGTCGCCCCGCTGCTGTTTCTACTGCCTTCTCTGCTATCTCTGTTCTCTTTCCCACTGCTTCTACTGCCTTCTCTGCTATCTCTATTTCCTTTCCTGCTGCCTCTGATACCTTCTCTGCTGTTTTTGTCTTCTTTCCCATTGCTTCTACTGTCAGGCCTGTTGCCTTCTCTATTGTCTTTGCTAATTCCGTTACCTCTCCTACTGTCTTTTCTGTTATTTTCTCCGTTCCTTCTATTATTTTTTTACCTATTCCCACTTGTACATGAAAAGCACCTTCTGCTCCCGACAAAATACCCCTTCTAGCTATATACTTGCGTTTCTTTGTCCGTTTCTACTTCTGTCACTGATTTTCTATATGCGGTTTTTTGTTCTCTTTTGCAAGTAGTACGGCACTTGACATTGCCATTTCGCATCCCTTAACAAGTTGTTGAAAAGCTTGTTTTGTCGGACTTGGTGGACTGTGTGTACACCGTTTGAGATAATGCTCTATTAGAGCTGTCTGCTTCTGTAACTCACCAATATTATGTGATGTTTCCGCTATCCAAGATCCATTTGAGGGTGGACGGTATTGAGGTGATGGTGTTCGATATTCGATATGCAACTGCGATAGTACATAATCGGGGTTATATGGAACAAGACTAGTAGCTGCGAACCCTGCTCGTACATTGTTGTAATATATAGCTATCTGCCTAGCTTGCTTATAGAGTGGTAAAAATTTGCGTTTATCGATATGGTTAACACCGCAACCCATCATCTGTTCGATGCTATCTCCATAGGCTCGTTTCAGTACTGCAAAGCAACCCACATCTAATGGCTGTAGCAAATGCGATGAATGTGCTAGCATGCAAACAACAACAATTTGATGATCCAGGCAAAATTTGTCGAACTCAGGGATAACATGACTACCGTGACCGTCCAATACAAGTAGTTGATATGTACCAATAGTGCGATCCTTTGTGAACTTATGTATAACGGAGCCACGAGAGCTCGGACCGCGGAGCGAGCCTTGCTCGCATTGCCAAGGTTCGCGGCTCGCGAACCCCTAGCATATATGCCACTTCGACCTCCGGGGCGGAGGTCGATCTTTGGGGCGGAGGTCGATCTTTTATTAGGCAACATATTGTTACCCGGTGGGTTAAGCGAAGCAAGTCGACCCGTAGGTCGAACCCGGAGGTCGAACTTCTTATTTCGGTATGGTTATTACCAATTAAGGTATAGTCTACTACTCGCAACCCACAAAGAAAATTTTTAGAATCAAAAAAACTATTCTATACGACATGCCAACATCCGCAAGCCTTGTCAACCAAGATGGATATTCTTCATTATTATGTTGATTATCGGGTACTAATATGCAAGTCTTGCCAATATGCATTACAACCTTTACATATTGCGGCACATTTACGATCTGATCAGCATAAGTTCACCCAGCAGCAAAGCGTTGAAATTGCTCAGCAATTTGAACATTATACTTTTGCTGATCCCAAAACTGAATCTGTAGTACCACCGGTAGTTATATCACCACTTGATTACCTTCCTATATATCGCGATGGACTACAATGCGACCATTGTAGATATGTATGTCGTTCGGTAGTCGGTATGCAGAAACATCAGCGGCAAATACACAATATGCGATCTGGTAGAGGACGCCGAATAGCAAATCCTGAATGGACTCAAGTATGGTGTCAATGCTTTTTTAAAAGTGTTGGCCGGCAATTTTTTCAGGTGCAGCAAACAAACCAACAACCTGATCTACCCAGCGATATGGCGATACAGCTATTGCAATTAGTACATCGGCAGCTAGACCAGAGGGAGAAGACGGTGCAACAGAAGCGACAGGTTATAAGAGAGAGTGATGAGATGACAGAGATATCACCATGGTTAGAGCGGACGCAGTGGATCCGTCACTTGGAAGGACAGGATCGTGGAGAAGTAATGAAGTTGATAAGAGCTGCAAAAGATGAAGAACCGGAGTTGCAAGAAGTGGAAAAAAGTTTCAAGCGATTAATTGAGAAAGCACGGCAGACAATTATTCAGAAAAAAGTCAGCACTTTTACCTTATACCGTGTCCAAAGTTTCCAAGCAGGCGAAGATTCCAACAAGCCATTTCATGTTAACTTGAACCGAGAAACTCTTGACCGATACCAGCGAGTATGGTGTCAACTGTTATTCTATGTCCTCCGTACGACAGACACAGAGTCACGACTTTACCAAATTAGCGATACTCAACACACTGCAGTACGAGACCTTCTTTTAGCAGCCGGCCGATATCAAATGTATGAGTTGGATGAGTTGGGTGAGGAAGAAATGGAGGTTATAAATGAAGAGATGGACAAGAGTTGTTTGCAGCTTTGTATAAAGTTGTTGGATCATCGACTTGATCATGATGAATACGAGAGTGGAATCATCAGTTATCTTGCAGCTGCCGCTCTGGAATTTATACCTGGCGATGTTGAAGTCAAGTATAAGTTTAGAGATGCAACGCAATATACACCGATTCTTTCTGGCTTTCTAAAGATTGCGCAGATGTTAACAATTCAATATTGTCTTGAGGAAGAGATAAGAGGTGGAGTGAACAGCTGCCGGGAGTTATTGGAAGAGTTGCATAGTCGCTTTATGGTTGTGGGTACTGCGACACCGATAGATTGGGTATTGCGGCTGAGATTGTATGGGCGATCGATTGGTAATAGGATGACGGCAGATGGAAATATCAATTGGGTAGAAGAGACAGTGATCTATAAGGAGATTGAGTTAAGCATGACAGACTTTCGGCGATTGGTACATAAGCTTGCTGAGGAGACACGAGCAATATTGATTGAAGAGTTGCTCTTTGCAAAGGATCATGAGGAAGTTATTCCCAAATACCGTTGGTCAGAGCTAAAAGACAACCCCGCGAAGGACGAACCCGGCTGGTACTTTATCCATGATCGTCGTAACCAGATGCAAGAACAGAGTCGATGGTTATTGAATCGAGTATTACAAATACCCCGACTATCAATTCAGTTTATCCATCAAGATACGGGTATCTGGAGGCAACAGCAAGTCAACGACTACTTGGATAAGATCTCTACCTTTATGGAAAGGTTATTAGTCTTAATCCATATAACGGCAGGTCAACCAGCAAGATCTCGAGAGTGGCTTAGTGTTCGGTACTGCAATACAGAAAAAGGCGGGCATCGATGTATTTTCATTGAGAATAGGTTAATGGTTATTGTCACATACTATGACAAGGGATATAACATCACTGGCACCCAGAAGATCATCCACCGCTATTTACCACAAGAAGTAGGAGAACTCTTATTGCTATACATTTGGCTCGTTCTTCCAATGCGCCAGCAACTTCAGCAACTCGTCTTCAATGATACTGAGATACCAACACCATTCTTATGGTCAATTGATAGACGCAAGAAATGGACGCGCGATAGAGTTAAGGATGTGATTAAGAGGGAAAGTGATAGGTTGATTGGAGTTCCGCTAAATATTGCATCATATCGGCAGATTGCAATAGCCATCTCCAATCGCTATATGAAGCGGACGAGATTTGAAGAAGAGGAAGAGAAGGAGAAGGATGAAGATGAACAGCATGATGATGCAGTTGCAAGACAAAGTGGACATACGCAAGAGACAGCGGGAGCAATATATGCACGGCATATTGAGGAGGCTCCCAGCCATATTCAGCACATGCGATACCGCTTTCGGGTCTCTAGTACAGAATGGCACCAAGTTTTGCAGTTTGCAACACAACTCGAAGAAAGAGGATCAAGATTAGGAGGAGACTTGAAAAGAACATGGGAGGGAGAGCATGAGAAGAGTCCGGGTCCACGCTTCCGTCGATGGCAGAAACTACGGCAAACCAACTTGACTGAAGTTCTGCAGCAACTCATGGGTGTAGGAACACACTTCCGTGGGAAGCAAGAAGATGCGTTGCAAGCGATTATGGAGAATAAAAGCCCCATCATCTTGGTAATGAGAACAGGAGGCGGTAAAAGTCTTATGTTCATGTTGCCAGCATCAGTACAAGAGGCGGGAACGACGGTAGTAGTCATGCCGCTAATTGCATTGAAGCAAGATATGCAACGACGCTGCAGAGAGTTAGGACTGGAGTGTCAAGCATGGACGGCAAGAAAAAAAATGCAAGATAGTTGCATATTGCTTGTCACACCAGAGTCGGCGGTTAGTCAAGGGTTTATGAATCATCTCCGCAAGTTGCAGGCTATGGATCAACTTGACAGAATTGTCATTGACGAATGCCATGTATTGCTTAATACTCGACTGGACTTCCGACGAAAGTTGCAAAAGCTTCGCAAGATGGTAGAATTTACTGTACAGCTAGTATTGCTGACAGCAACGTTGCCACCAAGTAAGGAAAGTGAGTTATTGAGCATGATCAGTCTTGAGGCTCCGCATATGTTCCGCGATATGACAACTCGACACAATATTGCATATGCGGTACAACGACATAAAGCAAAAAATATTGATGAAAAAGTCATATCAATTGTCAAAAGTCGGCAGCAGCAATATGAAAATGGAAGAGTTATTGTATATGGTGGAAGAATAGAACATTGTCAGTCACTTGCAGAAATGCTTGACTGCAGAGCATACTATTCTGAAGCGGACAATAAGGACGCAATATTGCAAGACTGGTTAAATGGAATAACCAATATAATCGTGGCAACAAACGCATTAGGACTTGGAATAGACGTGCCAAATGTACGATTAGTCTTGCATGCGGAGCCATCATTCGACTTGCTGAACTATGCGCAAGAGTCTGGACGGGCTGGACGGGATGGGGAAAAGTCTGAGGCAATTGTCTTGATTGCAGAAGAAAGAATTCCCAAAAAATATAAGAATGTGGATGAGCGATTACTTTGGGAATATCTGACGACTGATCGATGTCGGCGAGTGAAGCTTGATCAATATCTTGATGGAAACTTGGAGACAATGTCATGCGTGGCAATGCAAGAGGAATGCGACAATTGTTGGACAGGTATGGAGGAGGTATTAGATGAAGAGATACAGAGTTCAAGCGTATCTGAAAAAGAAAGTATTGATGATGAGGATATGGGTATGATGATTGCGGCAACTGAAGAAGCAGAGTTGGCAGAATATGAGGAACAGCAACAGCAACGGAAGCGTCAGCAACTGCAGTACCGACAGTCTCGAATGACTGCAGCAGACGATATATCAGAGTTGGAAAAGACTCTTGATAAGTTGCGCGACCGATGTATTTGCTGTTATTATCATAAGATGGAGGGTGCCGAGGTGCATATTTTTGCTACATGCAAGTGGGGACATGATATGTGGGAGATATATTGCGAAGCAAAAAAAAAAATAAGATATGCAAAGTATGCGGCATGCTGGGGATGCGGATGTCCGCAATGGATATGCAGTGAATATATGGAAGGAGGGAGTCGACAATGCCAATACCGAGATATTGTGCTTGCAGGAGTCGTAGTAGGGGTAACGGACAAGACAGAGAAGAATGGCCGGCAGCGAGTATTTGAATTGGCCGGACAGGAGTTTGAACGAGAGGAAGACATATTAAAGTGGCTTGGAGAAATGGCCGGTATACACAGCAAGCAAGCAAGTAATGCTGCCGTGGTATTTAATATACTATTTAATTAGTAAGATTAAACAGTATAAAGTAAAATAACTATAAAAAAAATATATACGTTACATAGGAAAAAATTTTTGAGGCTCAACATGAGGCTTATATCACGTGATATATAAAAATTAGTTATATAACATATTAAAGAGTACGGTATATAATTGCAAGTATAGTGCAGGCTAAATGTATTATAAAATACAAGTAGCGGTCACTAAAGGCTTACAATTGGGGATCCGCACTCTAGGAAAGGTCGGCACAGCTCAAAAAACTGGCAGAACCTCCCCATACCCCAATACATCTGCCGACCAACATTGACTCGTACTATATACTAGCAAGCCTCAGCAAGTCAGAGCGATGTGCTCAACACTCGTAAGAGGAATGGTCGCGCGATGTGCTTCACACCCAAGCTAGTAATAGTATCCGCCAGGTTGGTCGGTAGATGTAGGACGGATGGAGGTCGGGCGATGAAAATGGTAATATATAGTAGTTGCAGGGTAACCCCAATAGTCACATTAATAGACATTAACACCATGCACCAAGAACGCAACATCGCATGCAAATTCTGAGAGTTGCATGGTCATCACAGCATCAAGTTTAGTTATTTAGCATCTTCTTTGAATTTTTTTAATCGCTTTTTGGGGTTGCAAGCTGCAATTTAGTGGTATACCGCTCAGAATTGCTACCACGGGTGCCGACCGACATTTTGGTGAGGGCCTCGCTTCTCGCTAAGGTTTGGCGAGCATGTGACAGCCCCAATGCAGCCAAAATACAGCCAAAAAGGCGATTTTTCAATGTCAACGCGCCCGCACGATTTTTATATGCATGCGTAGAGCGCGACGACGCGATCGCAACGGTTCGATCCGTTTTTTAATCGGATGAAAAACGGCGGCTATGCGCCGTTTTGAAGTTTCTGCCATCTTGGTTTGGCAGCTGGCGGGCTCGCGCGCGCGCGCAGCTAAGCGAGGTCACGTGATCTCGTCTCGGCGCCCCACCAAGTCCAAAAAATATTAATTAATTAATATTAATTAAAAAATCAACAATAACACAACATAAATATAAAAAAACATGAGCTATACCATTTAAGTCCAAATTTTATGCTGAATCCAATGGTGACGTTCATTTAATAATTAAAATTTTATTTTATAATATAAAAGATACAATTCATTTATGTATTACCAATATAAAAAAATAAATGATTTATAAAATATATAATTTTATTAGAGTAATAAATTATTATAATATAGTAATATGGAGATATAATAATTGTATATTATATTACAATTATTATATATCTCAACATAGTACTTAAATAAATAAAATTATTATATTTAAAAATAATAATGATATACATATTAAATATATGTAATAAATTGAATTAATATAATTATTTGATAATGTATGACCAATATATTTAAAAATAATAATGATATACATATTAAATATATGTAATAAATTGAATTAATATAATTATTTGATAATGTAT